>JAPYZE010000764.1:0-65520 GCA_030522805.1 Leptomastidea abnormis
TATATATATATATAAACACAGCATGTATATATACCAAACTGAAAAGTTCGATTAAATTTTTTCGTGAAATTCTTTCTTATTCGCTTTTAAAAACCGATATGAAACCGAAAATTTCTTTGCTAAAGCTGGTTTATAGCTTAAAAGAGATATAATATAAAGTCGAAAAAGAAAAAGAGCCGTACTTGGCGCAGCTGGATGGACAAGAGGATAATAATTGAGAAAGGGCTAATAAAAGTCAACGAGCAATTCTCTCTCACTCACTCACTTTTCTCATCGAGGAGGGTTGAAAATGGCAAGCCGAGCTGCTACTGCTGCTGCTGCGCACAGTCAATAATCGTATAAATGGAATAAGTCACGCGTGAGTTGATGGGAAAGAAGAGGTAACCTCCCAAGAGTAGAAGTATATAGAAACGGTCACAACTGTCGGTCGACAAAGTGTTGAAAAGAGAAGAAGAAGAAGAAGATGACGACACTTGGTTATATTCTACAGTACGTGTTGGACCAAAGTGGCAGTTCGTTACTTTATCACGTTCAGGATATCTTTGCCGCATTGAGAAATAAAGAAAGAAAGAAAAAAAGGGCTTCAAAGTTCTCCCGGTGAGAGTCGTTTGTTACTACTTTATACCAGTACGAAAAAGAAGTATTCTCTTGCTGATTGGCTGATGATTGAGTCCCGGTGGAAATGGACAGTGTGGCTGAATACTGAAAAGGATAGGAAAAGCTTCGGGGAGATTGAAACTTTCGATGAGTCGATTGACGCACATTCACTTCACTCTTCCTTTCTCTCTCTCTCTCTCTCTCTCTCTTGAAGAGTAAAGATTCGATCTAATGAAATTGCCCCAGATTGATACTTTTTGATGCTACCTTTTTTTCAAGATGATTGAAAATTAACTCTATTTTTTTATTTTATTGGATCTTGACTGTCTCTTGTTTTTTTTTCTGAATTAAATAATTTGTTTCGTAAATTTGTGTCTTACTATACACTGATTTGTTCTACTTGAAATTTATTATTAATCTAACACTATTACTTTTTACAAGCATGTATATAAAGTCCCTTTTTTTATATAAGTTTTAAGATAAAAAATGACATGAAAAATAATTCTTATAGTGTAGTATATTTCGATGTTATTGTTACAATAACATCAAGATAATACGTAAAAGTTTGTTTCTTAAGACTCTATTACAAAAAAAAAGATACAATGCAGAAAGAGAAAAAACTTCAATGAAAAGTACTTTGTGAAAAGTTGTGAAAAATTTTTGTTTCGACAAAGTCATATTATAAGAAATATATATTAAAAAGTTGAAGTATTATAACTGAACAGGAAAGAAAAAAAAAGGGGGAAGGATAAGAACTAAGGGTTGTACACATAAATTTAAATAAAATTTTAATCGGCTTTTCAAACAATCTATAAAATTAAAAAAAAAATAAGAATAAAACTGAAAAAACATTCAATTATTATATAAAAAAGCTCGTACTTTCAACCAACGACAATAAACTTTACTCGTCACAAAATTTCAATCGACAAAAGTAACCCAAACAGCAAGAGTAGGATTGAAAGGATTGAAACTGGACAAGAGAAAGAGACGGACAAAAATATATACCACAACACACAGCAAATAGTAAAAGCATTCCTCACAGGTAGTAGTAGTAGAGTGAGATAACTGCTGATGTAGCAACAACTGTATATATAAGTCCAGTGTCCGTTGTTGCAGTTATTTGTATCTATGAAGTAGCCAAGAGAATTTCCCACGGGAGAGTACGTCAAACGCGATTTTGGGAGGATGGTTTATTTGAAACGCAATAGAAAAAGAAGAAACGCGATAGAGAAGAGTACTAGTAGTAGTAGTACTAGTAGTAGTAGTAGTAGTAGTAGTAAAGGTAGTAGTTGCACACGTGACGAGAAAGAGAGAGAGAAAGAGAGTGAAAAGCTTGGATCGACTTGAGTTTAAGGTTGATACTCAAGAGACTTGCCATCTTCTCTTCTCTCTCATAGCTTTGCACGAATCAGTTACTCACAGTATATAAGGTTTACTGCAAAAGTGGTGGAAAAAGGTATGAGAGTGGTAAAGGAGTAAGTCGAAAAAAAGTCAGTGAACAGATAGATAGATTCTCTCTCTCTCTCTATTTCCCTCTTTCGTCTTTTTTTTTTTTTTTTTTTTTTTTTTTTTTTTTTTTTTTTTTTTTTTTTTTTTTTTTTTCTTTTCGTTTTTTTTTTTAATGTCGAGCATGCATGTCAACGCTGGATTCGTACGCGTTTGCTTGAAAAAAAGCTCTTTCAAGAGGTTTTTCTCTCTCTCTCTTTTTTTTCTTTACCTTATATCCCTATATGTATATGCCCTGTAAGCATGAAATGCCAGAGATTACTCGAGCGAATCGTATGCTTGTTTTTTGTGTGTATTTACGTGCGTGCGTATGTATGTATGTATGTATGTATGTATGTATATTTTTTACTACTCTTGTCGACTGGATAGTTACAAAAAAAAAGTGAAAGCGTGCAAAAAAGCGCGAGAAGGGTGATAAGGGCGCTCTGGAATGTAACTTCTTTTTTTTTCTTCTTTTTCTTATTTTATTCTTTTTATGGTCCATTCGTGAATACAAATGAATACCTTTTGATTACGATGTCTTTTTTACTTTGTTCGTATTAAAAAATTCATATTGAAAAGCGTTAAAGTGAATTTAAATTGATGAAGAAAACGTGTGATATTTTTTATACATTTAAATTACGATGAATAATCGGTAATAAGTTTTCTTTACGCTTTAAATAATCTTGAATTATTGATTGAAAATTTTTTTTTGTTTCTCGATGAATAATTTTATTATATTCACTCTACATTTTTATTTAAAATAATAGGATTATATAAATAATAAAATTGTTACTCTTAATAGGATTAATTCACATCCATTTAACAATATATTATTTACAAAATATATAAATGTCCATTACTAACTTTATTCCTGCGTTTTATTTTTCCAATTCACATCAAAAGTATTAAAGTCAAAGTTACTTATCACACAGCCACCTTAACACAACTTTTTATTTATTAAAGAACCTCCCCTATATATACATCCTATAATCCTAAATCTAACCGTTAAACCAACCCAGCATAAAGCAACGTGTACACAGACACACACACTCTGTATTTAAACAGACTTCCAAAACACGTTAAATAAGAAATGAAAATCAAGGCGTACAGCACATAAAGTTAAAGCATTAAATTCATTATGATTTTTCAACGATTCTCTCTTTCTCTCTCTCCCCCCTTTACTTTCGTAGAAGCAATAAAACACACGAAATTGAAAGAGATGGGGTCAAACTTGGGGGGGGGGTGGCTTCACCGAAGCGTATAAACCCAGCAACAGTAGCAGCGGGAGTCGTGGCACGCGCTTGCAAACATCAACACACAAAAGATCCAGAGTCACCGTATACAGATATATTCTCCTATGGTAGTCTACTGTGCTGTATAGCATTAACAAGCTAAAGTCACGCTAGTAGAGCTCTTGGGGTCCTTTCTCGGTAAATATAACCGCCGAACTAACTCTGGACTACTGTGTTTATAACGACGTGCGTAGTACTGTTGCTGCTGCTGCTGTTCGACCAGGTGCTTCATGGAATAATTTGAAATTTTCTGTATATGTGTGTGTATACACCTTGGTTTTTTTAGTTGGCGAATAAAAATTGCGATGGTTAGAGGAGAAAATCTGTAAATGGAATCAGGCGTAATGGTTAGTTTTTTTTTCTTTTTTAAGGGGGAATGTGAACGCACCTGCGAGACGTAAAGTAAATGATGTCTCTTTTTTTTGTGCGTCGTCGTCGTCGTGTTGGATATGGTGATTTTGCTAAAGTGGTTGAGAATGAGTTATATATAAAGGACACACCATAACTCTTTTCGAGTTTCTTTTGATAAAAAAAATTTAAAATATTGTAGCTGTCGTCGTTATCATTAGTATTCACATAGTCTGTGTTTTTTTACTTTCTTTCTTTCATTCATTTTTTTTCTCTTTGAAAAATTGTTGTTTTATTTGGTTTAGTATTAACTAAATGGATGACGTTGAAATTCATTCAATTCAAAATGAGCATTCGTAAATGTTTTCGTTCGAATTTCAATTGATTTATACAATAGGCTTTATGTTGTATTTACACGAGAGTCAATTAAATCCAGATTACAATTTGGCTATTTAAAGTAAATTCAAATAAAATTATTTTTGAGAAAAGCTTTCTTGGAAACCGCAAAATCTCGTTTAGAAGTCACTAGAAAATGGTTAGACTGTGAAACAGATAATTTGCATTATTTCGCGTAACAAAAGAAAATCCAGTCGGCTCAGAGAAGCGTGAAACAAGGTAGTATTCCCATATACTCTGTTCTATAAAGGTCCTGAATACAACTGTCTGGAAAAAAGTAAGAGAGAAAAAAAAAACGATGTAGCCCGTTTCACCAACCCTATTATCGTACACCCGTAATTTTTTTTTCCTCAAGATTCGCGACACTGAAAAAGCTGTAAAATAAAAAAAAAGGTATATGTCTCTTACCAGAAAAAAGAAAAAAAAATAGTCTGTACAGTAGCATTATATTCACGTCGACGCGCCAGCATTGTCCTTCGCGATCTTGCGACAACCTCTCTCTGTACCCATAGAAAATAGTATATACCGAGATGAGTACAAGCTTCCAATGTCTGACCCTATATATACCAGTCGCTACTTGCAGTTGACTTTATTGTGTCCGTACACCGGATATCGATCCCTCCCAGTTGGTTGTTCATCGCCTCGTACTACCGTTGACAAAGGGCACGTTTTCCTTTTCGACGGGCGCAACGTCTATACGCGGGTTCTGTTGTTGTGGGTATAAATTCACGCGAAAATGAAGTGCTCTTGACTTTTTCTTCTTATTTTTATATGCATCTTTTTATTATTGTTATTGTTATTTTTTGTTGTTGTTTCTTTTGAGTGGTAATGTAAAGGTGGTAGGTGTTGATGTGATGAATATTAAGAGTTAATGTGATTGTATTCTTTTATTAAAGTGTAATTTTATAACTTTAATTACAAATGTATACGTCAAAATTATTGTTTGTAATATAAAACTGTGCATAGTATAGACAATTAAAATTTACAAATTTTATAAAAATTGTTTTTTAAAATTTCTTTTTTTATAATTTTATAAATTATAATTATTACAATGAAATATCATAAAGAATAATGATGAATTTAAAAATAATGAAATATAAAACTGGATTAAAGTTAAAGTTGTATAATACGTATATGGCATTTTATAACGATTAAAAATAAAATACATTGAAAAAAAAATGTAAATTTTAGTGTCATGAAAATTTAATAATGCAAAACTCGTATATGCGTGACACCACCTGTACGACAAGTGTGTAATTTATACTTTTATCATTCTCTCATCCCATACAAAATCCTAAAATATCGATAAAATTCACACGGTCAGCTCCATTAACGCTTTACATATATATATACATATATATATAGATAAAATTTCACTTTGTACCCACAACGAGACAGCTTCGTAATTATTCATACTCTACGAAAATTAACCGCTATACGCATTAACCTCTTTATCACCATCGTTTATAATTTCAGAATTCTAAAAAGACCTGTGGATATAGGGAGCATAGGAAAATCCATACAAACACACACTCGTTTATCAAATATTTAGAAACATTGACTCTCTTGCTTAATTAATTGCAAACATTTCGATTTCATTTGCAATATAAAAAGAAAATCAACTGATTTGTACATAATATGTTGAAGCATACGATATACATGATTTTTCAACATGCCTATTCCTACCAATCCAGTGAAACTAGCAGATTGATTAGCAGAGATACACCGTAGTAGTAGTTCTACGTAATTCCGTTTCTACCAACAACGACTACGCCAACGACAACGACGACGACGACGACGTCGACAATGTATAGGCAAAACTTACTGTGTCGTCGGCTGCTCCTTTGTTATACGTCCATGCTTTAACGATCCACGTGCGCAGGAGTCGTTTCCTCGTCGCGTCTTTTGCAAATACATGTATATACATATACACCACCGTTTTACCTTTCGTTTTCGTTTCCTCTACTTCTTTTCTTTTTTACGAGAGCTATACACGGGCCGCGCTCGATTGGCATCGATTTTCGATAGTTATATATATATATTGGAGGGGGAAGGGAAGTAGAAGGAAAAAAGAGTAAAAAATAGAGAGAGAGAGAGAGAGAGAGAGAGAGAGAGAGAGAGAGAGAGAGAGAGAGAGAGAGAGAGAGAGAAAAGTCGGGCGAGGGCAGAAAATAACCACACTACGATTCAAATAAGGATGGCGCACAGTGCGTTTTTAAATCGATACACATATACACACACACACATACGTGTATATTCTCTTGCTTCCTATCACGAGCTTTTCACTCCTGATACAGCTGAAAGCTCAACGTCGTCGTGAATTTTGTATCGATGTGTTCTACTCCTGACAGAATTTTTGGTTTTTACTGAATTGGTACGTATTATATACGTTGCTACTGATTTTTTTTTGTCACTGTGTTTTTTTGAGTTAATTTAATACAAACAAGTGTGTGAGTGAAAATAAAGTGTTTTCAGAAAATTTAATTGTCAATGATTAATGATAAATAAAGTTGATGTGACTTTGTGTCTTGTTTATTTAAGTGATGTATTTAGCTTTTTGATATTGATGATATATGTTACGTGAAAAATAAAAACTGATTTTCTTTCTTTTACTTTTTAATGCTGGATTTCATTTTAAATAAATTACTCTTTAATGACAAATCAATAGTTTTCTAATTAGCTTATCTTTCTATTTTAAGACTTCATTTAAATTATGATTTTTGCTATAATTAGATAATAATTTAAAATGACATAAAAAATTAATGTATGCTTAAAATATCAATCATGAATAACATTTTAAAATTTACGCTCATAAAATCATTCTGAACTTATAAAAAATAATTCAAATATCTAACTTATACAATTTTCACCAAATTTATTCTAAGAAGAGCTTAAGAAAACATTGTTGAAACTCCTATATCCTTTGTAATTAGAGCCTTCCAAATTCTAACCACCACAATCTTCACGCAAAACAAACAAACATCAAACACACATCCACATCCAAACAGCTCAATTTCAACAATGAACTAATCTTGAAGCTACTACTATTACTCTCCAAGTACCGCCAGCCGAATAGCACTTTGCGTGTCTGAAGGAGCGCAAGTAGTAGTAGATATATATATTCAGTACGTAAAATAGAGAGTCAGTAGCCTCATCCTCTTGAAAATTCGAGCTTGCAAAAGCACAAATCGATTAAAGACAGCTGAGCTTACATATACACAAGAAATTGATACCGTGGCATATAATACCTATAAAGTAGTAAAAAGTATTACAGCACTTACCTTTTCCGAATCACTGTCGGAGTAAACACGTCCGGGCCGATATTCGGGTGGTAAATAGGCCCGAGCAGTATCCGGGGGCGCGAGTAGTAACTGCACTCGGCCCCTAGCTGTAAGCTCAATCGTGTGCGGGGTAACCACTGGTCCCGCCCTCGAACCATCCACCACTCCTCCATCTGCAACAGATTAAAACACGCCGAGAATTCAATTACAAGTGATTCTCTCTCTTTTCCTCACTCTTCTTTGCCTTCTTTACTATACTCTACTATACCACCATCCCCCTTCCCTTTTTTAACCATCTCAGCTACTCGACTACCCGCCGGTGCGATCGAAGCTCAGCTTGGAGAATTAATTGCTGTTTTCTGGATCGCCCTCCCACTGACTTCTCTCTCTCGGCTTTTTAATTACAAATCCTACGGCCGGAAGAGGATTCGCGTAGTTTGCTGTTTCCTCGGCTTGAGATACGAGAGCGGGAGCCTTGTTGCTTGTTAGCTTTAAGTTTCTTTAGGCTCTGGACTTTTGGGAATTTATTGGCTGGATTGTTTAGTTTGCTTGTTAGTATTTATAGTTTTCTTTGTTTTTTTTTTATTCCTCTTTTTTTTTTTTACTTTTTGTTTATTTGTTTTTAGAAAGGTTTTCTTTTTAGATTTAAAGTATGCTGATCGTTAACACAAAAGAGAATAAATTCTTTTGTTAGTTTGATTAAGAATATGGGTCACTTGAGATTGTGATGAAGTCTAAAGTTTTTGACGTGATGCTAATTATATTGCAATGGTAATATAATGTTTTTTAATAAATCATTATGTAAAAAAAAACATAATTATGAATAATAAAACTGAGGCTATTTTTTTGTTTTTAATTAAAAAAATATTAAAATTTAAATAAAGGACTTTTGTGTATGACATGTTAAAAAAAATTAATAATTTTAATTTAACATGAAATATATAAATTAAACTAAATTTATAAAAATTATTTTCACGTGAAATATAAAATTACAAGATATTTGATATATCAAATAATGTAAGCTGCTTCACAGAATAAGTAAAATAAAGCAAAAAGTAAATGCAAAAAACTATACAAAAATAACTTTGATCTATTTATGCACACATTTACAGTTTTCTTTGAAAAAAATTTCTTTTTTAAATTTTATTTTAAGAAATGGCAATTGACACTTTTAATTAATGATAGAAAATTTTGAAAAGTATTAAATGTAAAATATTTTGTTATCTTTGACCTATAAGAACTTTTGTAAAGTTATATAAAATTTAAATTATCTGATTAAAATTCTGATATAGTATAAATTTTCTTAAAGACGAACGACTTTTGAGTAGCCTAAATTTGTATAGATGCAATAATAATGTCCTGTGATTATGCTAAGTGACGTAAACATACATAAGTTTTGAATAAAAAAAATTAGCTTCGATTTCAAACAAGTGTTGTGTAACACCTGCGACCCAAATTTAAATAAGTACTTCAAGCTTTCTTCGTTGAAGTTCGTTATTTAAAAAAAAAAAAAAAAAGAAAAAATTTCAAGTTTCACGAGAATTGAATAAGTTTTAAAGTCATGCAACTTTCGAGTTTCCCAATATTTGTATAAAATATAATATAATGCTATTTCATTATGCTCCGATCATAATTAATAAAGTTTTAACAGCCATTATTAAAACAGAGCACCAGTTTATAAGTTTACTCCTTGGAATATAAAGGTACCTGTTAACTTAAAGATTTTCATAAAAAATCAATTTTCATATAAAATTTTCAATCTTTGTTGCAAATAAATTTTGATTCATTCAACCATCAGTTACAAAAAAAAAAAATGTTACCGAGAAAAATAAATTTGTTGCATTTGTCAGCTGTTCTTGTGGAAAATATGAAATAGCTAAAAATAACTGTGAAGGTTGTATTTGTCACGAAAAAACTTAAGGAATGAAGGAAAGACGAAAAAGTCTCAGCCAGTTTCTTTCATTCCACATCTTCTGCACAAGGCTTTGCTTTTTTTTCTTCTTTATTATTTTGATGGAAGTAGATTAAATGAGATTCTTACACTCCTGCACACGTTATGTTTTCTTTTTTTTAAACATTTCATTGACCTATTTTTTTTGCAATGATGAAAAAGTCATAATTAATTTCAACGATATAATCATCGTTCTTTACTCATCTTCTAAAGTGAAACAAGATTAAAATAATGAAATTTAATTAAAGATTCCAATTAAATTTGCACAAGCATCAAGTCACTTTTGTCACATACTCTAAGCATCAACAAGAGTCTTGACATTAAAAAAAAAAATGTATTTTCTACATCAACTTTGTTGATTTTATATCGTCGCTTAATTATCATAAACGAAAACCAGCTGGTCCTTCTCGACAATCCAACCAAACTTGTGTATATATGAGCAGGTGCATTTACAACCCTCGCATTATATAGAACGATCGGTCGTACGGGGTAGCCGTATACCGTTGCGCAGATGGGCTTGGCCAACATACAAGAACCGACGAAAGTAATTACAACCAGGCCTATATACCCTATATATACACCCTTACAAACTCGCAAAGTTGCGCTTTAGCTATCCTTAACATACAAAAATTCGAATTTGTTTGAGCGCGTTCGTTATTTACTGTTTGAAATTTAAGCTGCTTTTTTACTTTTTTATCAAAATGTATAAATTTTTTTAATTGGAATTAAAAAATTTGCTGTTTATGCATCGTTGCTAAAATAAGTTAATGGTAAACACATGTTTTTGATTTAAAAAAAAAATATAGGTCAAGTTGTGATTTAAAATTTTACACAGGTTAAATAATACAGATTTTTATTTTCGTAGATTATGTTTTATTGTATTGACACATTCGACTAGATTTTAAATTAAAATGACAGAAATTATAAGAAAAAACATACCACTATTTACATAAGCTAAAGGAATTTGATAATTGTTTTTTCCAAGCTTTTTTGACACTCTATTGAGTATGTTTCAGCTAAAGTTTGCAAAATGGCTCAACCAGAGGACACTAAGAATCGAAGCCACTATCTATGGATTTTGCGAAACCGTTGCTCCTGCTAACTGAGCCATTGTAAACTCCAAACACAGATTATGTATTTATTTCACATATTGTCATAAATTTCAATTAACCTTATTATTTGCTGTACGAAAATGCATAAATATTTAATATGCAAACCTAATAATTTTTTTTTCTTTATTAACTATTAGAATTAAATGATAATTACTAAGAAGTAACAAAATCTGAAGATTATAAATCAAAGTTATTAAAAAGAACACAAATTGATATACCTATTTCTATAAGCTAAGTGATTATGATATTTGTATACATACCATGTAATTTCAAATAATCATTACTCTTGGTAAAGTGACGTATATTTATGAATATACTTGGTTATATTAAATGTTAAAAAAAAATGAGTATAATATGCTACAAAATGTAGGTTATATTTTTAATTAATATTTATAAGCAAATCTGTAATAATTATTATTCTTTACACAATGCAACATATGAAATATCATTTTTTTTCCTAGTGTAATATAAAAAAAAAGAATATAGTCATCGTATCATTTTTTCTAATGCTTGGAAGTTTATACATGCGTAAAAAATACTCAAGAGATGAGCTTAGTCCCTCGACATTGACAAATTATTTCCAGCGACCAAATACTCCGAATATCAAGCCTAATGCTCTTCTATCCCCTCTTCTATATTCTCCTATACCTCTTCTCTCCTCTCAATCCGTTTCCCTTTTCCCATATACTCCTAAATATTACAGGATATTGGGAACAGTAGAAGTTATCCGTTTGCAGGTGTGGCACTATACACGAGATATCCTCCTCCTCCGTAGCAGCAGCAGTAGTAGTAGAGATGTATTTCGCAACGGTAATATACGACCGGAGTGAGAGAAAGAGAGTGAGAGAGGGAGAGGGAGTTAGCTTCTATGTCGGCTGCCAGACGTGCCAGAGTAATCCGATTCGGTGAGAAATCTATTGACGGACAATTCGCGAAATTTCACGTGAAAATTGCTTGAACGTTTTGTACTTTCTTTTTTTTTTTTATCCTTCTTTTTTTTTTATCTAGGAAGCACTTTAGGTACGTAATTCGTTTTGTCTCATTTTTTTGGGTTGAAACAAGATTAAAGTCAGTTAACTAAATTAAGTTTGGTTTAAAAAAAAAAAAAAAAGAATGAGTTAAATGCTATCGACTTGTAGTTTGTAACGTAAAGTTGATTGAATGATTTATTTTGTATCGAGGTTTAAATTTTTGTTGTGTAAAAAAAAAATAAAATAAACTTTGTTAAAAAGGACACACACACAAAATAGCTTAAACGCGTTAAATTACCGTAACTATGTGTATCGATTTTTTACGCTTCAACGGTATTTATTGATGTACTACTAGGTCGATACAAGCTTCTGTAAGTAAATCTCATCTTGCCCATTAGAATCAGAAATTGGAGAAAGCATCAAGAGGTAAAATTACGTAAATGCGTTAGAGAGAACTTTAGCATATATATATATATATATATATATATATATATATATATTCAAATCAAGCTAAAAATCTTTCAATTAGGAAATGCCTTGTTAACTTAATGGTAAATTTATTTATTTTTCATGTAAGCGGTAAATTAAATTAGAAATACTAGTTATAAAGTTTATTGAAAAATAAGAGTTCGAATGCTTAAACTTTTTTAAATAACACGCTTGTAAAAAAAAGTATGTTTTACTTAACTTTTTAACTGTTTGATAACTTTTCATTACGAAGTATAAATAAGAAAAATTATTTCTTGATAGTTTCTTATTTTGAGTTTAACAAGACCAGTAAGAAACATGTGCTATAAGAACTAATTAAAAGTTATTGGGAATTTTTTAATGATATATTATTCACTAATTGAAAAAAAAATATTTTTTATTATTATTGAATTCACAGTAGGCAAAGTATGTCACAGATCCAAATTCTCGAAAATCCTATAAATGACATAGAAATTAATTTACAACTTTGAGCCTTAACATAAAGAAGCTTCTCTTCTGCTCCTGTACTAAATCCTACTTCTCGTTATACATATATACATATCCAAAAGATATAGAGAGTATATATACGCATATAAGTACCTCGCAAGCAAATCCTTTTCAGCTTTAGGAATTTCATTTCGAGTAAAGGGCCTTCGACGTCGGTAGTCCGTGTAACGGCGTATGTATGTATATATACATACATATATATAAAGGCTGTTGCGAAGTGACGTGAATTTAGCGAGTAGCTTTCAATTTGCATAACTTTCCAGCTGGCCGAGTAGCCAAGGTAACTAAGAGTGGCAAAGCCAAATCTGTGAGAGAAAGAGAAAGAGAGAGAGAGAGTTACAGTTAGAGAGAGAAAAGCCTAACTCTTATTCAGGATATATAGAACGAAAACGTTTCATTGTGTGGCGTGTGCCCCGGTCCTTGGTGATAATCCTGAAATAATGGAATCGACAGGCCGAGCGAAAGTGAACGAGAGAGGGATGAGCTCTAGGGATCTTGTTCTTCCCTCCCTTCCTCCTTCTCTCTTTCTCTGCTCCTTCTGATTTTCGTTCTATCCCGGTGCTTGAGTAATACTTCTGACATGAACCTTATTTCGAACACTGTACCAATTTTTGTTTCTTTCTTGTCAATTTTTTTTTTATAATTTTTTTTTTTTTATACTATTGATGGGTCATTTCATAGGTGGGAAATAAAACGAAATCGAAATATATAAATATATTTGGAATGTGAGATGGTATACGAGCGTCAGTTTTAGTTCAGTGAGTTATAAAAGTTAAGGGAGGAAAAAGGAAACGGGAACGAAATTCTGGAATTTTGTTCTAACGCTTCAATGTAAATACGCATGCGTTTTTCTTTTTTATGTGAAAAAATATAAATATAGAAATTGGAATTAAAAAAATAGAATAGGATTTTGGATGTTTTTTTTTCTTTTATTTTAAATGGGCCAGATGGATTGGCTTTTAAATCTATTTTTTATGTGTACGAAAAATATTTATTGTTCGAACGTTTATTATAAAGCTCTCGAAATGTTTTTTGTTGACTTATAGGATTGTTGTTAAAGGTTCTCTCTTATTGATAAATGCAGGTCATAACTCTTAATGTTTTCAGATCAAATTATACATTCAATACTTTTATATAAGTTTATAGTTGTAGCGAAAAATTTTTGTTGATAACAACTTTTAAATATTTTCTTATCAATGCCGATAAAAGTTACATAATACTAAAAATTAAAAAAAAAGTTATCGCTACCAAAAATAACTTTGAAGATTGTTAAAACGAAATTCTTGCGTGTTCAAGCAACCAGATTTTCAAATCACAGCTGACGAAAGAAACATCAATGTTTTTATTAGTTTTCAAACGAGATAAAGAAAGAGGAAAAATTGCATTGCACCTATTAATTTCGTCTGAGCGATTTTATAAACGTTTTAACACTTCAACGAACACTTGTATCCGAACTCAACGATTTAAAATCAAATCAATGCAGTGGCTTTTTGGTGTCCAAATAAAAAAGGGTTGAGAAAAGGGTGTTAAACATTGATAGCATAAAAACAATACAAGCTAAATTTAAATTCTTTGTTGTAGTTAAGAAATAAAAATAAATTTTTATTGAAAAATTTGTATTAAAATCCAAAATAATATTCTTGATACTAATTACATAATTTTTCAATTTTACGATAATGTACTTTATTTGAAACTATTATTTGTATCGTTTATACGCAATCGATAAAACTCGACTTATTTCTTATTTTTCTTTCTCTTTTACTTTTTACAAAGCCTGGAAAATAAATCACATTGAAAGAATCATTTACATTTTTATTTGTCATCTTAAATCTAGGAAACCTTTTTTTTTCGTAAATTTTGCCAGATGGTGGTTTATTAAATGAAACTTAAATTTCAATTTGCTACTTGAAACTGTTCAATTTAAGACAATAAATAACGTCATTTTAAATAACCATTTCTAAAACCTTCCAAAATCCTTTTTCGATCACGTACAAAATTTTTTATTCTTTAATTATCCCAAAATCTCGTTATATTTAATTTTAATTTTAAATAACAGTACTTTTTAAAATTAGGTTGTTCGGACAGTCAACTAGTTTTTGAGCAAATAGCTCGTGAGTCCGATGGCATATACACGCACAACCAGCTTTGCCAGTCTTAATCCGCCTTTCATAGCACTGAGAGAGAGAAAGAGAGAAAGAGATAACGTAACTGACTAAATGGATGTCGCGATTCTTTCGCAGAAAAGGTATAGTCACGTAGACTGCTCTTTTTTTCTTCCCCTCTTTCTCTCGTATTCAAAATCGCATTTCGGTGCTCACACACAGCCTCAATTTTTTCAAACCATATAGACGTAAAAGCTTGCTAGGATCCCTTCGCTCCATTTTCCTCCCTTTTTTTTTTATTTTTATTTTGAGGAAAACAAAGGTGGGGTTGAATAGTTTATCGTATACCCAAACAAAACATATAGTATGGCTAAGGGATATAACCTAAGCGCTCGAGGTTATATATTTTTTCTTTCTGTTGGATGTTTAGAGTTTTGTTTGCTAGGTATTTTTGTTTAAAGCTCGCTTTAGAGATGTCCGTTTCCGTAAACGGCATCGATATTTATCGTCCTAAGAGTTTTCCTACATATATAACACATAACGTTTTATCGAAATCACATTTTATATTCTCGTTTACACGATCAGTTCAATTGTTTAAAATTTGTCAAATAAAATTAAAAACATTAATATTTAAGTTTAATCTAACTAATGCTCTTACATTAATTACAAAATCAATTGTTTTCATTTAAATATCCAAGAATTTTTTTTATTTAAATTTTCGTTATCTGATTATTCCAAAAGCATTACATAATATTCTATCTCTTCCGCATAATCGTTATTTGAAAGTATTATGGAAATCTTCTGGATATAGAAGCAAAAGTCACTCGCAAGGAGAAAAAAAAGAAAAAAATCTAGTTAGATAAAGAGCAAAAGAGAGAGAGAGAAGTTCTTTAGCGAGCCCTCGGAAGCTCATAGTAGTAAAAGGTAAGCACCCAAGGACCTGATAGTCCTTACATACATTAATCCGTTGCAGCATAACCAAGAGAGAGAGAGAGAGAGAGAGAGAGAGTCTCTCAAAGGAGTAAAGCTAGAAGCGGACATCCGGAGGGCTCAGTTTAATAACGTCCACATAAACGTCTGTAATGCTCAAGTCGATTTCAAGAAGCATGAGAGTGGGTATTGTGGGGTCCTCTTCTCGTTTTAAAGCTCTCTCTCTCTCTATGTTATGTACCATATACGAGGGAGTAGCCTTGTGTAAACTGAAAATGGAGATTTCTGATGGGCAGTTTAGCCAGTTGTTGTCTGAATTAAATCTTGAAAAATAGCTTTAAAAAATAGGAGTTTAATTTGAATGAAAAATCACTATTGAAGTAATACGAATAATAAGCTTCGACTTTTTTTTGCTACTTTTTGGAAGTAATATTATGGAAATTATATGTTCACAGGAAATTAAGATTTTTTAGACCGGAAAATAAAAGTTGATGTAAAATTTATGACGTTTAAGTTAATCTTAAACTTGTTGCATAAACGGATTTTCTATCATTCGAAATCGAATAGTCAATAAAAATTTCATTTATGCAAAGTAAAATCAATTGATATTCTATTTTTTTTTTTTTTGCTTTTGATGCAGGAAATTGGGAGTACGGTAAGAGTATGACGCAAATCTGAGTCGTCCGCGTTTTCTGAACTGATCGAATTATCGAACGTCGAATACTTTACTCTCTACTACTACTACTACTTTCTCCAAGATGCTTAAGGTTAGTCTAGCATAAAAGCGGTAGAAGTTAGTCTTAGCTCTGCGATGGGCAAATGCGATTTTCTTAAACGCTTATTTTATTTTTCAAACTCTTGGTAATAAAGTTTTAATGAGATCTCTGTTGAAAAAATTTTCGTCAAGGAATAATAAAAGCTTCGAAGATGATTGGGTTGACTTCAATAGGCCTTCTTCGATCAAGAGTAATTAGAAATTATTAAAGTGATAAAATCTTTTTGTCAATTGTGAGAATAATTTTGAGGATTTACTTGATATTTTTGAAGAAAGAATACTTATTGATAATCACAAAATTCACATTAACAAAATTTAATAAAAGATATGATTGTGAGTTTTGGAATTTGAATATAAAAATGAACCTTAAATATTTGTGAAGTCAGAAATGATTTAAATAAAATTATTTACATTGAATTTTCTGCATTGATAGATACGAAATTTTATAAATAGATAATATATAAAAATATTTCATAATAAGTCAGAAAAACATCTGTAAAATAAGATAAAAACTTAACTCCTTGAAAAAAAGTTATAAATCGATCAGATGATCTTTCACATCCCCACATCTTTCATCCTATTTACATTAAATTTTTCGCCGAGAAAAGTTCATTTCTTAGTTGAGCATAAAGAAATCGCATTACCGGCCTAGCAGCAAATCGGATTTGCAACGTGTGTTGAGGTTTGAGCGATTCCAGCAAGTCATATACGTAGAGAGAGACGAGCAGATATATACGATACTAGTGCGTGACGCTATAGTTGGAATTTCGAGTACGCAAGGTATGAGCTTTACCGGCGAGTCCAGGTGCCTCCATATACACACACAAACACACACACTTACACATACGTGGATTACCGGTCGAAATGCCGGCATTGTAAACAAGCTTGTACGAGGACCGTTTCGTAAACGTATATGCTTTAGCCAAAAGGCTGGCTTGACTTGAAGCCGGTAGTAATATGCTACTAATTCCATCGCATTCTCGAAATTGCGCTACTCTCCTCGAGGCGTGTGTGAATACGCAGTGGCAAAGGTGCGTACCTGCTGTTATATACCAAAGCACGTTTTATCACGTATGTTATGTGTGAGTGATGCGGTTATTGCTCTTTCTCTATCTTTCTCTCTCTATGTCGATGACCGGAACTATGTCTGTTTGTGACTATGTCTAATATGAATACAGATTTTTAAATTTTAACAAATGATAATTTTAATGCATAATAAGTATTTTATTTAAAATAAAGAATTTTTTTTCTTTTTAAGAAGATGAAAATTTGAAGGTATATGTGTAAATATAATATTACTATCTTGATATTTTTTAAGTAAAACTAAATATGCTGGAAGTTGGCATAAAGACAAAAAAAGTATTTTTAGAACGATTTCAGCGCTTAAGATACTTCATTTTCATCGCATTCCAAGAATCCGATATGGTCTAGTGGCTAGGATACCTGGCTCTCACCCAGGAGGCTCGGGTTCGATTCCCGGTATCGGAAATTTTTTTTTTTTTGCTTAATAATTTTTTTTTCTTTAATTGTCTATTATACGAATGAAAATCTTTATCACAACAAATTGTTACATTACAATCACAACTACAATTTAAATTCTTGTTAGGTTTTAAGTTATTATTATTATTATAAGATCATTAATTATCATAAAATTGATAATAAAGTCATAAATTAATTAACTATTTGAGATTATAAAGTATATCTAGAATAATTTTGCATTTGAAATAAATTATTATTATATTTTGTTAATTAGTTTAATCTCAAATCAATGTTATAATTCAATTATAGATAAGATTAATTTTTTTATATCCTTAAATTTTAATAAAACAAAAAGTCATATTTCAATAAACGTATTAGTTTTAATACAAGTTCAATAATAATTATATCAAATATCAGCGTTTGCATATAAATTTTAAGTCTATTCGATAGCACAATATATATATATAGACGACGGATTTCGATAATATTAGCCATTGAACATCACAGAGCACTCTGCTTAGCACTCAAACCACATCTGTCTATCCGCATAATCTAGGAGAGTTCATGTATTATTGCTTAATATTTGGTATGCTTTATAGTCAAGTACGTACTAGAAAATAGAGGGTATTTATTGAATGTTTGATCATTTCGTTAGGCTTTATATAAAGGCATTTTTAATCATATTTTTAAATGTTAAAGTGATATTTTAAGAAATTTATATAAAAGTTTTGTAATTAAAAATTTTTTTTTAAATACTACAATTTATCTTAAATAAAAATTTGTAATATTTTAAATTTTACACTTTTAACCATAACAATCATATTTTTTTCTTTTGGCATAATATCTTATACTTTTTAACGTAATTTTATCACAATTGAAATTCAAAATAATCATATAAATCAGTGAGGTCATATCTTTTTGAGGCTTGTCAAAATCGATCGAATTCGAGTAGCAGATGGGCTGAGATAACCGATACAGTTACCCAGAATGTGGAAAGATTTGAAGTGTCCCCGACACGCCAGTAGCTTCACTCTTCAACTTGCACTTGAGTCGGAAAGTAACGACCTATTAAAACTTGCCAAGCTTGATGCTCTTTACTTAGGTGTCCCCAATAATGTGCGAATTTTTTTCTCTCGACTTCCTTGTTTTTATCTTTTATACTTAAAATGTCTTTTATTTATTTTTTTTTTAATGAACCTCAAAAGAAACAGTGTTCTAGTTTTTTTCAAATATTAATAAATTAATTTTAAAATTTTATTTAAAAATATGTTGAAAACTAGTTCTCTTGTTTCTATAAAATTTGAAATTCTATGATTTTTCTTTTGAAAATATGTTTGAATTTACAAGAAAGATATAATGATGTATTTCATCACGTGAAAAATATACCAGAACCAAATTTATCTTTACATTTTTTTTATCATCTTTACATAAATAAATTATCCTATAATATCTCATTTTTTTATTAAAAATTCAATAAATTTAATAATAAAAAAAGAAAATTGTTACTTGAATATAACAAAAGCTTACTTGATAAAAAAAGATCTTGGAGGGCCTGGGCAGCCTGGCATAAAAGAGCCCAAGTTTCTGCTGCTGCCAATCCTGTTCCTCTCAATGCAAGGACATCTCCCGCAACGACCCCTAAACCGGCGCCGCCAACGGTCTTCATTGGCATTCTGCAAAATAAAATATAAAATATGTATGAATAGACAAATACTAAAAAGAAGATGTGAATAGTGGGTATTATGGTGAGATGGAAAATATGCTTCATTAGTTATATGCATTTTCTTTTCAACTTTCATATCAATATTTTAACAATAGCTTATTGAATATGGAAATCATTATAAAATTTAGTATAAGAAATGACATAAAAAAAAAAATCATACCACATACATGTCTCAATTCTGCGATGTGGATATATACGCAAAGAAGCAAAGAACAACTCACAATAACAAAAAAAAAAAAAAAATCTGCCAGACATTTTTACCTCCCTTTCTCTCTCTCTCACCCCTCATTTATACATACATATGCCCTCTCAGTCTCGTGCAGCGCACTCTCACACGTGCCATGCACGCGGTGAATATCACCGTATGGACAGCTCCTCCCCCTTTCAACTACCCTCTGCTACCCCCACAGAGAGAGAAATATAAGAGAAAATAGCCGAGTGAGTGAGTGGGTGAGAGCATCGGCTTGCACGTCGGAACAATTGTCGGCGTATATCTACGTGGTAGCTATATACTATACACACCTCCAGGCGTGTATATATGCGCGCCACAATAGACGTCAAGTCCGCGCCCAAGCTTTCCCCTATATATAATAACGTCTATGTGCAGTCGTACTATCTCTGCGGGCGGTGGGCTCTCTTATATATACTGTTCATTGCATTTATATGTTGGTATGTGAGCGGCGTCTGGACTGCAAACCACCACACACAGAATATGTTCGAGCACACCCGCACGTGTATGATATGCAGTAGGCCTTATGCATTGCTTTATTCTCTCTCTTTAGCTCTTTGAAGATCACTGGTCTTTATGCTTGGTTTCTATGTGATGCTTGGTTTTGCTTGTGACAGACTCTCCACCCCGAGGATTCTGACTTCAAATATTATATTGCAGTTCTATGTTTGTTTGATCATTCGACGGGATTTTGGAGCTATCGGATATATATATAGTCTGATTTGTTTAGAATGAATTTTGTTTATTGGTTTTTAATAATTGAATATTTTTTCATGTTTTTACTTGGTTCTAGGAAAAATAATCAAATGGAAAAAAAAATTTTAAATCTAGTTGTATATTTTTTTATCTGGTGTAAATGTTTTTAAAATTTTTATGAAATAATATCTAATATCTTACTGTGAGTTATTTGCTTTGTGAAAAGTAGTTTCCTTTGATCTTAGTTTTATAACTATTATGCAAGTACATTACAATGTATAAGTTACATACACTGCATTTGTATATGATAAAAATAACAATTTTTTTTTTTTTTTTTAAATATTTTTTATTCTAAATACCAGAAATTTTTGCAAAAACTTTTATCACATACTTTTTTAATGTGGAATAGTAACGTTTGTCACGCGTTTCTTTTGTTTCCCTTTTGCGATGACACGTTACTTTGGTCTCTTACTTTTGCTGGTTTGGTAGCTGAAGAATTCTTTTGAGAATCAGAACATTTGTTTCTATACTAAAACCCTTTTTTTCATGGTATGTTGTTACATATTTTTTTACAAAAAATATAAATAATCTTATTTATTTTTATTTTTTTTATGCTGAAGTATTTAAATAAATAATTACTTTTTATATATTATTATTTAATAATAACTTATTGAGCTTAAATCTAAATGTACAATAAAAAAAATGAAGCACTAAATAACCGTCATCAAAATACAAACGATTTAACGCAATTTTTTTTCCAATGCCAGTCAAAGTAACTCTTTTACAATAAAATGATCCTGATACATGTCATGTCATTAATCGACTTACTCGAAACTTGACAACAATCCATTACATTCGGCTATTAGTTCGACTGACAGCTTTAACTGAATTATTGCTAGGCTAATTTGTGTAGCGGTACTTTTTTTCTAACTCTCTTAAAAAAAATGAGTTTTTTGTGGTATTAAAAGTAACGGAATATAAAATGTATATTGAAAAAACTTTACAAAAGTATGTCTATGAGCTTTTGTAATTTTATTAGAAAATGACTTATGTAAGCGTCTAGACGTAATTTATAACGTTATATTACCACAAAAAATATACCTCTTTTATTTGCCACGTGTTTTTCTTAATATAAGCAAGAGTTATGAATTCCTTTAAGTATACGATTTATACTTAAATTTCTTATTTTCACTCATGATTTATATAATTACAAAAAAAACTTGCGTATTAAAATATCATTATTTATACATAAAACTGACTTAAGCTTTTCAAACATTACTGCAAAATGATGATTTTCTATTCAGAAGGCCGTCATCCCACATTCCAAGAAGTTTGAAGAAGCTCTTACGTAAAAAAATATCAGAGCGTAGCCCACTTAGATAAGAATAATACCCGTTACATATTTACTATTCCTGCCTCGTAAACATCTCCCACAATCTTACACAATATAATATATGTACTCAAGAAAAGCCTACTCTTCGATAAACCAAACTTTAGCGGAAATCGAAGAAGGAAAGAAAAAAGAAGTTTGAGCAAACGGTTAAACATCACATTGCCCTATGCTTTCCAACTCCTACGTGAAACGAAAACTTTTTTCTAGCCTCCCTCCCATCTTTTCCAAATGATTTCTTAGAAATCGAGTTAATGTTTCTATATAGTGTTAAGTTGTAGAGTTTACGAGGTCGAAGCAACTTACTAGTATAGTTATAGTCGCTACTTTTCGCTGCTCGATTACCTGTCAATTTGAGCTTTTGTACGCGAGAGAAACTTTAGTAACACACCAGTCGTGCCTGAAGTAAATTATTATCAGAAATTTTGCTAATGAGTTGTTCGATATATAGGTAAGATGATGGCTAATGTTAATGTTTTTACTTGACTGGGCATCGTTGCGACATTAACGTTGCCTTCTTCTTCTTCTTCTTCTTCTTCTTGAGTTTTGTTTTCCTCGGACTTTGCAAATAGTTTGGAAGGAAAGCAAAGCTGTTGCAAGCTTTGATGTTCAATATATATAGACTAGGGGTTCCAACTTTTGTTTGGCATCGGCTGATAGCAGCAATTAACGGCGGGTGATTAACTTGAGCTACAAAGTTTTTTAGACTTGCTGCTATTGGAAGGTTAAGATAATGAACGGATTTGTAATTAAAGAAGAAAACATTTAAAACTTTATTGGAAACAGTATTTTAACATTAACAAAAATTTAATGTTTTATAAGTAAATTTATATTTGCTCTGATGAAACAAATGAATTAATAATTAAATTTCGTTTAAACGTTGAAATGTATTTTTTTTAAATACCTATGATTATTAGTAAGCAAATAAACAATAATATACTTATTTAATTTGATACGACTATCACATAGTTTTATTAATTATAAAATTCAGAATCCTTCATTTTACATTCTAAAGATGAGTTAAAAATTTAAATTAATTGAAAATATTTCTATTATTTTGTTTTGAACAATTTTATTTTCCATTGAACAATCAAACAATGCAATCTTTTAAATATTCAAATTTAAATAAAAAGAATTATTCAATTATTTAATGAACAATAAATCTTATAACTCCAGCTATGAAAAAAGGAAGAATCCTTGTAAAAAATACGATTAATTTCTTTATCAATTCATCGAGGATTTCATAATCTGAAAACAAAGAACCTATTGATAACGAAGCTGTACAAGAGCTTTTTTTTTTTTTTATTTACTTATATGTTTTCTATATCCACATATATGAGATATTTTTATTGTTTCGTTCTGGCACTTTGTAAATTAGAATTTTTTTTTTATCAAGCTTATTCTATTACTCTGCAAGTAAATGCAAGCTATTTGTAAAGTTTCGTTGGGAATTACAAGAGGAAGAAAATTTGCAAAATCACTGATTATTCAGTTTAAAAGATTTAGCATAATGTGCAGTGCAGCATATATTTTTACATAGTTGACGGAAATTCATTCTTGGTAATTCTTTTACTCACATAAATATTCCTTTTAACTTTAGTTGCTTGCTTCTTTTTTTTTCTTTCTTTCTTTCTCAAAGGACTGAAAGAAACATAGTAAAAGAAGCGAAGCTAGTGCATTGTAATGTAGAAGACTGAGTTGAAATAAGTTGATATAAAGTTATTAGTAAAACGTAAGAAAGTTTCGGATGAACTTTAAATTTACTAAACTTTATTTTCTTTGAATAAGTATTAGGATATTTACTGTTATGAAACTTACAAAAAAGTAGATAATATTTAATTATTGAAGCAAAAAATATGGAGCATAAAAAAAATCGTTTCTTAATCTTTCAATTCTCATAAATTGTAAATTATATGTTTAAATAAAAAATTCAATATATCGCGTAACACCAAAAAATAATGCAACATCTGTTAATACCACTTCTACCGCAAAAACAATGCAAGTACATAATACATGGTATATATACCAGCATAAACTCAATCCAGCATTTTCCTTCTGAATCCACACAAACAGACAAAAAGAAATAAGAAATCGAAGAGCATCTAGCACCAGTCGTTGTCGTGGTAGTGAAGAATACTTTATTCACTGCTTCTATCGTCGTCGAAAAAGAGCATGTCAGAAAGAGAGAGAGAGAAAAAGAGCTCGGCGTGAAAAGCACGACGTATTTTCATTTTAGAAAGCGTCTCTCCATACTCTTTCTTTCTCTCTCTCTCTCTCTCGCTGCCGATAAATCTCGATTTGACGCGCTCGCGCCCGCGTATACTTTTAGAATTCCGCGAGAGAAGCTAGAATGCGCGACATGCTTATGTAAAGCACCTCTATATATATGTGAAGGCTGATGCTTTCTTCGAGAGAAGGGAAAGATCTTTGGGAGAGGAGGATTACCAGTATGGGATGGAAGAGGTGAGGTGACAGGGTATTTGATATTGTGTGGATGTGCGCTACGAAGATCAAAAATTTATTTAGTTATTAATTATTGAAGTTTGTGGAAAATAGTGGAGATTATGTAATATTTATTAGTTTTGTTTTTGGAATGTAGGATTTAATATTTATGCTGGTATTTTATCGATCTAGGTGGTATATTTTTTTGAAAAACAAATTTGTGGTTGTAAGGTAAATGTGGGTTATTGGTAGCTGTGTATAAGGTAGTATGATTATTATAAAGAATTTATTAAAAATTAAAATTAAATTAAAAAATTCTAACTATTTAACGAATAAAATATTTAAATTTAACTTGACTCGGTGTACATATTATAAACATTTCGTAAGAATATTTTAAAATATTGTATGCAATCTATAAATATGAGCCTCATACGTATAAAATACATGGAAATGCAATCGAGGTCTAAACCCACCTTATACATCATCGATGGGCGCACCAGCGCTCGGTGGTACTCGTGCATTGATGATCTCGTGTGGTGCAATCGCATGTAGTCGCGAGCCTGGTAAGTAGTAGGCGAGACAAGAAACGCCAACGAGAAACAGGAAGAAGAGGAAGACCAGGTCAAACATTAAAAGTGAGTTCAAGGTCAGCAGCTGCATCGTGCAGAGCCTCCTTCTTCATATCACATAGGCACTCACAATTGCTGTCTTTAAACTTTTTTCGTTTTTTTCTTTCTTCTTTTTTTTTTTGTTACTTTTTTTTATTAAAAGCTTTTATTCTCTTGCTGAGACTTTTAGTTTACTAAAAGTTGTACTGAGCCTTTGTCGTCGATCGATTGTTGAAAAGTCTTTTCGAGGACATTTTGAGATGGTAACACACTTTGTACTTATTCGCCATTTTACGTCGCTGAATCATACATTTAGGTCGGTGTGTCAATAAAATTTTATATTTTCACGTGATGGTTATGTGGTGAAATGATAAAATAGTTTCATTTTTTTTTTCCAAAGATAATGATTTTTATGATGCTTAACGTTACTGTTCGGAACAGAAAATTATCATAAGCTTTGAAAAATAATAAAAATTCAAATATATAAAAATAAATTTTAAAATGACTCTAAAATTTCTTTGAATACTTATGATATAAAGTTTAAAATTTAAATGGTTAAGCATATCAGTTATTTTTTTTTTTTGATTCAATTATAATTTTTTTTTATAAAATCATAGTAAAATCCTATTAAATAAATTAATATCAATAGCTTCCAAATTCCTATTAAATTACATACTAATGATAAAATATATATAAATTAGTAAATTTGTAATTATATGGTTTATTATTAAAATATGTCATCTACGTAAAGCAATAACTAAAATTGTCGCCATACTTTTACTTTAGCTCAATCATTGATTAAATTATTTATTTAATTTAAAAATTTATTATTAAAATTTTAATTTAGAAAATTATAAATCATTTATGATAACTTTTAAAATAATTTTATTGATTAATTAGTTAAGAAACTTTATAAAATTTATATCAATATCGGAATTTAAGTCAATATTTGATGCATTTTATTTGACTTCAATCATTTTCTACAAATTAATCGATTCACATGTAATTTATTTGCTACTAATCAAGATAATAATTTGACCAAAAATAAATCTACACTAATAATATAAATTAAAGTAAATAATTACAAATATATCACTAAACAATTATATAATTATGTTCCATAGATTATCAATTAGAAATAATGATTATTTAATTAACTTTATTAAATATTTACAGTTTCTGACAAACTATATATTAAAGCTAAAAAAAAAAATACATAAAAAAATGTAAAATACGTAAGACAAAAAAAAATAAATAAATAAAAGAAACGTAAGAAAATCGAGAAGCAAACGATTTGTAAATTTCCAACACCTTTACAGTATGCCGTCGTTCACGGTCGCGTGCCAAGTGCGAGAAACTCGTCAGACACGCTGCCGAGCGCGTCTGACTAACTCGTAAAAACCACGCGGAGAGCTGACGTTTTTTCTTTTTCTCTCTTACACCCCCTTGCTACTCTCAGTAACGGAAATTACGTCACGCCCGTAAATTTCCTTTCCGCGTGCAAGCCACTATGCTGACGCGAAGAGCATCCGGAGATTGCGAACGCGGAGAGAAAATTGCTGGCTCAAAAATTTCGCTAGACTCGCCGTAAGAGCCTGGCTTTTCGCAAGTCCATTTAGCATGCTGGAAAATAGACAAAGCGATTTTTTTTTTTGATAACGATTTAGATATGCTGACAGCGATTTTTTGACTGGATGGATTTAAATTAGCATTCTTGTAGTTTTAATGAGTTTTTAATTGATGTATTAATTAAAGATGTTAATATGAATATTGGATTGTTTTCATTTTATAATTTATTTGTTGTTTTATAGCTAATATTTAATGCTATCGTGAGAAGCTTTTATTTATTTTTAAAAATTTATATATTGCTAATATTTGTTTTTTTTCAAATATAATATTTACAGTTACGACGTTAGTAAGATAAGTAATACATTTTTTTTCTTTTTTAATCGTTTTAAAACAGTTTTGTAATCTTTGTAATCTGAATATCTCGTTTAATAGATACTTTTCTTGTATTAAAAATTGAATAGGAGATAAAAGCTAATTGAGTTTTCAAGAAAATGAAAAAGAGAGAGTATATTATGTAGTTGCAGTGCACTAAATTATCAAGGGAAAGGCTTTTAAACACAATTTCTTGATAAGCTGTTTTAAGAAAAAAACTACACGATAAAAAAAACAGCTACTTTGAATCGATGTTTTCTGAAATATCGCTCGAAACGAGTATCAAACAGATAACTCAAAGCGAGAAAGTCGTTTGTTTTTCTTGTGTTAACTTTTACATTCCGGCCACAAGAAAGGGGATGTGGATTAAGTTTGCAAAGTGTCTTATGCTGTCGCTTTTTCTCGCGTCCATTAAAGTCTAGGATTGGTAGGCTAATTGAAAAGCGTAATTGAAGTTAATGCTATCAATAGGATTTTTACGTTTTTGTTTGAGGCTTTAAGTTTATTTTTAGTTTGATTCAATTATTTATCTTCTATGCATCAGACTATTACTCCTTTTATACATTTACATAATTTAAAATTAAATTAGTTGATGATTTTAACAATGATAATTTATTATTAAATTATAATTTACAAAAGGTGCAAAAACTCATTTATTTTAAATTATTATTCACCAATAAAAGCTTCTTAACTGTATCAGTTACACAATGTAAGAAGTAAACTGATCTTCCTACCGATAGTGCTTTACAGAATATACAGTCTAAAATATTAAATATCAAAGAAAAACAAAAAATTAAAAAATGCTTAAATTTTTTATTTAAAGACTCTATTAAAATTCACTGAATTTTAAATTATCAAATAGAATACCAACGAAAATTAGACTAATTTTCACTTTATCTCTAAGACAGTTTCCTATCCGACCAGCTTAATATTCCTGTATTAAGAACAAACCACCCAATCACCTGGTACAGCAGCAGTAGGAACAGAAGCAGTAGCACTTGCATTTCGAAATCGCATCTAATACCGCACATTTGCACGAAGCTGCCTAGTAATAGCCTCGAGTAAGGTTCTTGTTTCGAACTTCCTGATTGGCGAGAGATTGGATTCCAAGACAAGCTGCTTTCTTGTCCTCGACTCTATGGTCGTACAACTATTTAATACTCGTCAGCTGTTCCTGTATACTCTAGTCTTGTACCATCGACTAATAAATTTTCTTTTTTTTTTCTTATTCCTCAGAGACAAGATAGAAAACTTGCTGGGCTATCGGGAAAGCTATCGAGAGAGAGAAAAATTGTATATATGGCCTTGGAGGATAGTGTGACTTTATGCTTTAGATCCTTGATATTAAATCTTGATACTTGTGGTATATGAAGATTTGTTTTTTTTTTTTGGATTTTAACTTCGTGTAATACTCGAGGATTTAAGTGAGATACAAGTAGGATAAGGAATTTATATATCTTAATCTACGATGTGCGAAATTATACTATTTTTTTTAATACTTTCACTTTGCTAAAAATGTAATATCAAACGAGTTTTTTGTAAAAAAAAAAAAAAATTGAAAAAAAAAAATTCTAATAAAGTATTCACGCTAATGAAAAAGTTTATTAGTATCTCAAATGTAATAAATTCTGGAAAAAATAGAAAAAAATTTCAATATTTTATAGATTACAAGAAGTGTAAAAAATTACCTTCTATCGCAATAAATATATTTATGAAAGTAAAGAAGAATTTTTTTTAATCAAGACGAGATGCTTTCTCATTCGACAAGTGCTCATCCTCAAAAAAAAAAAAAAAAGAATAAGGAAGAAGGTAAAAGAAAAGAAGAAAAGAGGGATAAAAAAAAAAGTAAAACGCACAAGTCCCTTCCGTAACGAGTGGAGCAAATAGCAATTTGCATCGCAATGAGGAAAAACCGACTATCTCCTCCTTCACTTCTTTTTTTTCTCTCTTTCCCTTTTTTTTTTTAGTCAACTATACTGGTTTGCTCTAATCCACGTTTCACGTCACACCTTTTAAGCTCTCGCTGAATTTTCCAATCTCGAGAAAAGAAAAAAAGTCCAAGAGAAAAAAAAAAGAGAGGCGTAGGAGAGGTGCCATTCGGATATCGAAGGCGAAGGCATAGTGTCCTATCTCAGTATTCTCAGAAGCAATCCCGATTAAAGTTTCAGAAAGAGAACTTTGACGCCTGCAGCAAATGCCACCCACCTCCCTCATGGTTATATATACATACAAGTTTACTTGAAAGTTTGCTCTCTGATTTCTACGTTTCTTTTTTTTTTAATTCTATGTGTGGTTTATTAAAAAAAAAGTAAAAAAAATTTAATAGATCTTATTGATAAATTATTTTGTGTATCAATCTAATAATATTCAAAAACTTTAATAAGAAATCAATTTAATTAATAACAAAAATAAATAAAAAAATGCAAAAACTTAGCAACGCTACAAAATAGTCATATGAAACATGATAAAAGTCAGTATAAACACTTTATTCACACTCATAGATATATTATATAGGAAGTAGGGTAAGGGGATGGACGCGCACAGTAGGCAAGAGCGCGTGGCCGCGAGGGAGGCATTAAAGCACGTGTGTTCTGTCATCCGTGAGCTTGAAGTCGCCTCTCTTGCGTCCACAGGACAGCTTGCGCTTGGATAAGCCAACGTGGCGAAGATAAACGATGTATTGCTTGGGGACACATACGAAACGGACATGAGAGCAACGTCTCTAGCTTATATATATATATAAAACGTATATATATGTATAGAACTTGACAGTTGGTATAACGCATGGATATATATTATATCTTGATGTTCTACAGTTTTTCTTCTTAGATGTTTTTTAACGATATTTTATATTTTTTTTAAAGTGTGGGTGCAGAAGTCGTTTTTTTTCTTTTCAAGTTGAGCTTTTGTAAAGAAAAAAAAGTATGATTAATTTACTACGTACGTGCGCATGTGTGGATATGAGAGATACGCGTATGGGACTCTTATTTATGGCAAGCTAATCGGTCTTTCCAAGCGCTTTTTTTTTCGCTCGCTGAGACTTTTGAAAGCGACTTTTTGATGGGAGTTTCGTGTTGAAACATCAAGAGGAGCTTTATACTGTTTATTTTATGTCTTTTCGTATAAAAATGCGGATATTGCGTATGTATGATGGCTTGTGTCATTGACCCGTATAAAACTAAACTATTATTTTTGTTTCGTTATTTATTGCTAGTCGATTTTTGTGTACTTTGAAATATATAACATGGAATATGAATTTATTTAAAAAAATAATAAAATATTTTACGCATGATATCAAACGAGTTAGTGGTTTAATTAACGAAGCTTTTAAATTTCATTTCAAACGAGATTTGACTCACATGCATTGCTGAGCTTTTATTTACTAAGCTTTGATAACAGTTTTTGTATATAAAAAAAAATTGTAACGTGAGCTTAAAAAATTTGGCTGTTTAAGCTTTTAAATTTTTTAATATATTTTTTTTTTTATTTTCACGTGACTAAGTGATCCATTTCTCACTACCGTTTGTTACAAATCATACACCACGTAAAGTGTTTCATTTTGCAAGCTTTGTAGAGCTTTCATGATGAAAAAAAAAATATTAATTTAGAACGAAATTTCACAGACTAACGGATATGAGAGAAACAGAACACTAGATTTTAGAATAATCCCTTTATCATACTTACTGAAGTACACGATTTTTGCTTAAACAATTTTTTTTTTTTGAACTGTCAAAGTATTAAAACATTTAATTTCTACATTTAATTACAGCGAAATATTTTTTACAATTTTTTTAATTACTAGTCATTAAAAAAAGTTTTTCTTAAAGCAGATTTAAATATTAATGCAAACAAAACAGTTCAAATAAAAATTATATTTTCTTTCTCAAACCCGTGTTTTTTTTCAAACTTGTCTACAATCGTACCAATAAAAGAAAGGATATTAATTTTAAATTTATGATCGAACAAAAATTAAATATATATTTTAAGTTTAACATAAACTATATTCAAAAAGATTGCAAATATATTGTACGATATCCAAAATCTTATTTCCATTACACAATACAAACACACATATATCACTGTCAAAAAGTTGTATAATAGAAATACGTTATATATAATTATATACATACTCATATACATACTTAAAATATAAAAGTATGTATATTTATGTTTAATGATGATCACTTAGCAACAGCCATAAATCTCAAAACTTCCATTCCCTACTTCTTGTTGGACTTTGACTTAACCACTAAAACAGTATTATACTCCCAACCAACCGTAGTCTCTTAAAACAAACTCCTTAAACGGATTCTCTTCTCTTCCATTTTCCAAATCTTACAACCCAAAACTAATTTTAATTGATATCGCTTAGCAACATAAATATTCATACATTACTTAACTGCATTCCCCTCCTTTTCTTTTACTCTAAAAGAGCCAAGTAACCGGTACAAAAAGCCAAGCTACACGCAAACACATACACACACGCGCGAGAATCACGAAAGTGCAGCATATAATAATGCGCGAGCAGCACCGCTGCTGTTCAACGTTCTAAAACATCCGGTCTGGCTCGTTTTGGCACGCGGTATAACGGTGGCAGGTGTTTGTGTGTGTGTATACACCAGCTTACTCCCCTTCTTCCTACCTATCTCACTTCCTCTTTCTCTTGCATTTTCGTTACCTCTTCTCCTCTTTCGCAGTATATACACACTCGTTACGTCAAATGATGGTGAAGAGGTAAAGAGATACCACAGAGGTACACTAGCATGTGCGTGTGTGTGTGTGTATATGGCCCAATTAACAGGGTTGAGACCAAAGAAGAAAAAGAGTAAAAGAATTCGTCCAATTAACAAAGGGGATCTAGATGTCGTGGTTGGGTTACAAAGATTTTCGCGCGTCGACACTTGAGGAAAAAAAAAATAAATAACGGAGAGGTTTAAGTAAAAAACGATAAAAATCGGTTTGTTTAAGATGTAAAGAGAGAAATGGGAAATAGTGTGGTTTAGCTAACGAGAAAAATAAAACGGAAACTCGTGTATGTACCGAAGGAGATTTTGGATTGTTCAATTGCGCGAAAGCTCTGGAAAGCTTTTGGCAAGTATTGAATCTACGTGGTGAACTTTTAAGCGCGCCAAAAAGAGCCAGAAGATATTATCCTTGAATTTTTACAAGTTTTTTTACATAATCCGGAAGCTTGACGATTAATTCGACTTCCGGAAAGTTCGTGAATTCATTTAATTGCCATGGCATTTTCAAACACAATTTGTTCGCCGATTGCTATACTAGGATTTTTACGGCGCGGAAAAGTGATGATGTTGTTTGGATGTAATTAGTAGTATACTATAGTTGGAAGTACAAGATTATATGGGTAGCGAGAGATTATGCGGTAATCGATGCGTGAGTGAGAAACATTTTGTTTTTAATCGAGAGAATTAAAAAGTTTTGGATGAAATAATTAAAGGCAGGATGCGTTTTTAGTTTTATTAGACTGTGAAAATGTATGTAATGTGTATGTAAGTGTAGCACGTGGTACTATTCTCTTTCTCTCTCTTGTAATGATGTAACTTTTTGACGCTAAACCATCTTTAAGTTAATGGGACTCATTATACTTGGCACGTTTTCTGTCAGTTCTAACTTTCTAGTAATTAAAATGTTTTACACGAGATGTATGGAGATCTTAAATTGAGCTTTTAGAAGAATTTTTTAAATTCAATTTGTAATAATGAATTTTTCTTCTTTTCTTTATTCTTTTCTGAAAATTTTTTTTTGTGATTAAAATGAATTGATAAATTTTATATTCAGTCACTTTATTAATTTATGATGCTAATAAGGTATTCATACAGTAATCTCGTTTACATTCTAATGCACACCTCAATATGATTGTACATAAATTTGAATTTACGTTAAACATAAGCCAGTCAATTTTGAGCTAGTACAGGTATATATATATATATATATATATATCTAACATTTGAATTTTAAAATCCCTTCAATATTTACCTCAAAAATATCGTAATATTAATCAATAAAATGTAGATTATATTTTTCATTATACTGATATATTAGTCAACTTTGAATTATGTATTACTCAATACCAACTCAATAATATATTCTCATCTTACTTTGAAACTTGATTCTCCAATATACAAAGACCGGATTAATTTTGCGAACACGACATTTGTCGTTTGGCACTACTACTACTAGTACTAGTCAACTAAGTTTGCAGTCCCAAAACTAGAAACTATTCCATACAACACATCTGACGTGTGAGGAAGTCGATAACTGAGACGTCGTCGTTGCTGTATTATATATGCTGTCGACAACACTATATGAAGCTTGCGAAAGAAGATAAGTATAAGATCTTAAGACAGATGAATATAATTAATTTTCGTGTTGGAATACCCGAGTATGTGTGTGTACTTGTATCTTAGAGGTTTACCTGAGATTTAACTAATTAAGCTTCTTGCAAGTATAGCGTATGCGAGAGAAAATCATTATTCTTGGCAAATTACATTTGAGAGTAAATTAGGTAATATCAGTATGTATAAAAATTTTCATTATAATTGGTGAAAAACATTTCAATTGATTTAATTGACGTGTATTTTTTAATTAAGTGCATGTATTGGACTATGTAATTATTTATGATTTGTTTTTTTATTTCTTTTAATTTATAATTTATAATACTGTTTGAACTATCTCTACTAAGATAATTCATAATTACCAGGTTCTGGATAAGTAGCTCGTTAATAATAATGATAATATTAAATGTAATACGTGAAAATCATAAAAAATAATTAATGAGGTTATGCAATTAAGATATAAATTTTCGCCAGTAAATACAATGACTTTAAATGAAAATTATTATTTTGTTGTTTTGTTTGTTTATTTATTATGACTATTTATTTTTTATTATATTTTTTTTATAAGAAATAATTTACGATAATATAAAATTATACTTTAACAAACATAAATCTTGAAAGTAAATAAGTCATAAGAAACAATGAAAAATTAAAACACTGTACACAAAAGATATCATAAAATGCGTTAGGATAAAAAAAAGTTTGGATATAACTAAAAGACTGTAGTGTATAAATAAACACTTTAGTGAATAAATGGCTATTTTTTTTCTATTCAGGCTTTTTATCTATTTTCATCTTAGTTTCTTCAACCACATACGTTATTGACTCGACGGCATGAGAAAAGTATCGAGAGATTTACTTCTTCTTCTTTTTTTTTCTTCTTCTCTTGCACTAAACCACATTTATTCATGGTACCGTTTCGCTTAAAAGTTATTTTAGGGGACCTGTATAAGACATCTAAAGCTGATTGATTGTATAAACTTTTAAATCAATTTTAAACTTGATATCAGCTTTTATTAAAATGGACTAGCATCTTTTTTTTTATTATACTTTTTATTTAATTTTTTCTTTTCTTTTTGATTGAAGATACGTGAGTACACGTTTGATTATAGAATGGAATTTTGATAAGTAGACGTAGTAGCTGGATAAGTTTAAAAAGTCTTTCGAAATATTTGAAAAATTGATGAAGTTTCGTGAAAAATGTTTAGCAAAAAGATGAAAATAGTTTGAAAATATTCTTTGATCAAAAATTGATGATCCTTGATGTGATGTCAAAAAGTTTCCAGTTTAAACTAAAATTCGATATAATGTTGAAGATGATCGAATAATGTTTTCTTTTTTTTTATAATTTTTTGTTTAAATTCCAAAGTAATAAATTCTCTACCCTGATTACGCAAAAAGATTAGAATAATTTATGAACGTGTTTTACTGTTCCACAAGGTATTACAGTAGTCTTCTAAATCATTTAACCGAAAACATCTCTCTGCCACATAATAACAGTAATAATAATATTATTATCCAGAAAAACATACCTTCCAATTAATCACAGCAAACCACATATTATATACAACCATCCAGATTTTGACCTACTTACAATTCCCCTCGCGGATTCATAATCTGAAACGAAAATTGAGCGATCATCAAAGTATCCGAGATCAACAGGCCAATTTGTATTCGACCAAACTTCCGGCGAAAACTTCCTCCCCCAAGCACTTGAGCGTTTGCCTAGAAGCTATATACAACTTGCGGAAAATATGCCCGAGTAAAGAAGAAGAAGCTTATAAAAGAATCTGACAAAACAGAAGAGAAAGGGAAACGTTTGGTGGAGACACGCCTGTCGCTCTTTTACGGCCGACTGAGCATTCCAAGCTCGTCTTCTAATGAATTCTTCAAATTAATTACAGGCCCAGCTTGGCATTCCGGTATCAAGCAAGCAAACAGCTCTTGGCTTGGGTCGAATACACAAGAGAGGCAACAAGTTGTGCTACTCTGATATATATGTATACCAACCTACCTACCTAACTACCTACCTAACTACAGACGAGTCTCGGTGACTCTCTTTCTCACTAATTGAAAAGCTAGCTTGTTCGCGCGCGCTTGAGTGCTAAAGGTTATCGGACATTTTCAATCAAGGCTTTTGAGGCAAGCAGGCCTTTGGCTTAGGGAAAATGAAAAATTGCTTGGACTTGTGTTTGGTGAGAAGTGGTGTTATTGATGAGCTGATTTAACATACGTGATTAAGGAAATGGGACTTTTATAAGTGTTTGGGTTAATTGAGGTTGTATTTTTGAATTTTTGGATACTAATTTATGTAATTTATTACGTAGATCTTTAATATATTAAAGAGAGATTTTTTTAAGGGGCTTATTTGAAGATTATATTTGTTGTGAAAATTTTAAGTGTCATATATTTTTTTTGAGATTTAATGTTTTTATTAAAAATTTTTATGGGACGTACGAGATCGAAGATTTTAGGTGTTTGAATATTTAAAATTAAGCTTTATTTTTAAGTTGAGAATGCTTTTAGGAAAATTTAAAACTTGCAGATAATGAATAATTCAATAAAATAAAATTTTAAATAACAAAATAAAAATTTTCTTACTAAAAACTACTTAAATAATCTTGTAATTTATTACCTCTATGAATAATTTAAACGATAGAAAATGAATAATTTTTATGAAAATTTTCAAAATTATTTATTTAATGTACATTTTTAACTATTTTTTTTATTTCAAAATAATTTTTCATAATTGTAATCAAAAGCTTATCGCAAACATGTCACTTTCAAAATACAGTTTGATTGAATACACGACTCTAGATGCGCCCGAGAGGTGCTTTTGACTTTATCTATACAAAAAAAAAAAACATATTTACTTCAAATAGCAAGAAGCTTTCAGCATGAGTAGAGAGATCCCAAAAAAACTCTCATCCAGATATCTTTACGCAGCTTGCAAGTTAATGTGTATACGAGATGCTCATGGCTATAAATCTTTTTAATGGATTCACTCTGAATAAAAGAATACGAAAATACCTTTCCTCGTGTGTAAGCTCAACCGCAAAACATATAGAGAACGAAATCTCGTGGGTTTTAAAAAATGCCAAACTGTACGTTGCCGTAGGCTACGCGTCATTACTTAGCATGCAAAACTTAAATCAATAATGAATTAAAAAACAAAAAGGAAATAAGTGGTTTGATGAAATAAAGGAAACAAATAAAATGCAAATAAGGTGTGTTTTATTTTAAGTTTATTGTTTTTATGTAAACAAAAGCACTTTTTTTTTAATCATCTTCATTATTGAAATTTTCGTTTTTAATTACTAGAGAAAATATTTCAGTTTATTAAAGTATATTGTATTAAAAATTGATTTTAAGGAAAATGAAAATTATGTTAAATATAAAATGTCTTTTGTAGAAAATAAATTAATAAAAGCGATTAAAAAATGAAATTTTTATATTTTGTAAATTAATCAAGATATTGACATTTTTGAATACGCCTTTATCACCAATATGTATTTATTCGAAGTAGAAAAAATATTGTTCAAAAATAATAATAATTGTAAAGATTTAACAATGGAATATTATAGGGCTTATAATTATATTCATATGGTTCAATATTTATTTAGTTCAAACGTAAAATTATTCTATATTATTGAATCGTATTTATTTTAGCCAAATTTAATAAAAGTTTGCTTATAAAAATACGCAAACTTTCCAACAAAATATACAGTTTTTATTAAGAAAAATAAATAAAAAAAAAACAAACAAATTCAAATCATGAACTAAAATAAAAGAAAACAAAATCTTCTCATTGCAGATGACACACCGAACCAAAGGTTAAATTCCTTTCAACATAACGTAGTCACCAGAACCACGTTATCACTCGCTGCCCACCATCAATCAATTAAAGTATCCAAGTCAAGAACCGAATAATGAAAGCACCGAGAGTCAAGTAAGGTCAATTTACGCGTATCAATGTACCCAACAATATCACCAGCATTGCATCGCATAATAATAATAATATTATATCGTCTCCAAAAATCTTATAGTGTGTCACTGACTACACTTTCTTAAAGACAACAGTTACCCGCTAAACTCTCGCCGCGAACTGACGTAAAAGAGATTCTGAGCCGGTGCTCTCTGCTACATCAGCTACAGTACCACCACCACCGGCGGCGCGCAACGCGGGCATGATACTGCCGTGACGCGTCGAATGCGCCCGCGCCAGAAGGCACCCACCGGACGCCCCCGCATATATATATATATATATATATATATATATATATATATATATATATATATATATATATATATATATATATGTATGTTTCTGTATGTCGACCCCTCCCCGTTCTAAGATTCGTCATCCCCCGTCTTGCAAATATAAGCGCCGGCGCGATCGCTTGCGCTCCTCTGCACCCGTATCTCTCTCTTTCTCGCCTACGCAACTGTTGCGTTCTTGGCTATTCTACTATATATCTCTCTCTTCTCTTTCACCCACTCAACCCAATAGTGCGTTGTACTATTCATGTATATGTTGGTTATGTGTTTGTATATAGGTTGACTCGCTGATGACGTACCTAACGCATCAGTCCTTCTCCCTTCCCTTTTTTTTTGTTGCACTTGTATGTACGTTTTCGTGATTGAATGGGGTGAGAGAGAGAGAGAGAAAGAGTGAGAGCTTGCAGGTGTGTAAAAAAACAGACGGATGACGCTTGTGTGAGAAGTGCTTTTTGGTATATATCTGCATGGATCTTTTTTTTATTTTTTTTATTTTTTCAGCGATATTTTTTATTGCTGTGTTTTTTTGAGACTTGATTGGAAACTGGAAATGTTTGATAACACTTCCGGCGTATGGATGGACGGAAAATAGTGTATATAAAGCTTGGAGTAGGTATAGCCTGGGATAATGAAATATTGCTGAAATATTTTGTTTCAATTTAGATTTCAAATTGAGGGGAAAAAATTTACTGACTTCTTTTTTTTTTTTTTTGATAGTAAATATTGTCTGATATAGTTTTGACTTGTTACTCGATTTATATTAAATGGTTGATAACGAAAGGTACATTGTAAATAAGTGAGATATTGAGAAAAAAGTGAGCTTTTAGTTATAAAATCTAACATTTGATTTTATTGATAAATTTTTATCTTTTGAAGTTTGATACAAATTAATATAGATTTTACAATTTTTTTTCATTAAATAATATCACTCAAAAAAGTGCAATAAAAATCAAATTAATTTTTAGAGTATCCGTGATGAAAAACAGTTAAGCAGCTTAGGTTTGGCATCCAAAATCGATTTTGTGAAATAAAGTTAAAATTTAAACTCTTCACATTTATCAAAAAATCAAATTCAATATAAAATTTATAAAATAGATAATTTCAAACGTTTTTGACAAATTTGCAAAATTAAATATGTTTTCATAAAATTATAATTAAATTATTTATATTCAAACATAATCTATTGTTCAAAAAAGTTTTAAAGTCGTATTTTTAACTAATTTAAATTCACGTTGAGTTTTTATCTGTAGTTAAAGCATTGAAGTAGATACCCACACATTTGGTACCCTTATAAAATTCTTTATTATTTCGTTGACAAGCTATTGAGATTTGTTTTATCAATTTCCACGTAAAGTAGTCAAGTTACGGTAGCGATTAGACCATACGTGTTTCGAATGATTCAATTTCAGCTCAATGTCAGACTATGAACCATAGCTATATAAAAAAATTTTAATAATCATTAAATCACAGTAATTACATTATCCCATGAAATCTTACAAATTAATTTCACTTGTCAATTTAATTAAATCAATAATGTATCATAAATTTTTCACACCATCCCTTTGCCAGAGCCACTTTTTTCTAGAAAACTTATGTGAGGTAAAAAAAGAAAGGAGGTCAAACTTAAAGTTTACAGGAATAAAAAAGCCAAAACAATAGCAAGGACAAAACATATTTTGTGTGCAATAGAACTTTTTTGTTCGGTTTCACTGTGATTTTATTTCAGCACGTATGTGTGTATGGTGTACCAATCTCGGCTATAAATTTGGATGCGAGAAATCTCTAGAGTATAAGCAAGCTAGTTTGAGAAAAATAAAAGAAAAAATTACGGAAGGAAAAAGGACATCGTCATACTAGTAGCCTCAAGGGCTGATGAGTTTGTTTTCCTCATCGTCGCAGTTGGAGCAAACGCAACTTTGCTTACGGTTGCGCGAAAGAACAGTCCCGTGTCCTTGCAGATGATTGCCTCAAGGGTTCAGATTTTTCATCCTTCCTTTTATATATTTTCTTTTTCTCTAAATCCTAAGGTCCACTTCCCTTAGGGCGTACCAAGAGTAAACGAAAAAAGGCAGCGAAGCGCCAGAAAAATGACGGCTCTTTTGTATACGTGTTCGAGTGGCCGGATAAAACCCGTTCACTATATACATATATCCACGGTCCAAGCAGAGTAGAGTATAGAGTATGACGTGCTGGCCCTTTTTTTGCCTAGACGAGCGAAATTCATTCTTTTTTTTCTTTCATTCTTTCTCTCTTACGTGTACCCTCTAGCGTCTTTGCTGCACACGAGTTTCTGGTGCAAGACGAAAACTCGTGTGGGTCGTGTGGAAGCGATGTCGCGTGGCGTCTTTATGTGTGCTCAAAGAGCTTAAATTCCGAGAGTTGGTGGTAGCTCGAAAATGGGCTTGTTCTGCAAATTCTACGGGTAAAGAGAAAGATGGAGTATTGAGGGCAAATATTTGAAATAATTTTGACGCTCGTGTAATCTAAGTTGGAGAGGGGCAGGGAGGGGGTTGGTTGACCCGTTACCTGGTAATAGGATTAGAGGCAGAGACAAAAGTTTAAGAGAAAAATACTGTATTTAATGTTTGAATGGAAATGATGATGTGCTTTTTTTGTGCTGGGAAGAAAAAGTGTTGTTTTAGAAGTTTTAAATAGTGAGAAAATATTTGAGAGATTACAGCTCATTAAATTATTATGATAATTTTATGATGAGCAATGATGGCCTGGTATTGTATGGGAATATTATGTTAATTATAACTTTTCACTTACATTATGTTAAGCGGTTTATAAATTTGACAATTAACAGCTTTACATACCTGAAACAAATAAAATTTACGATTATTAGTAAAAATATTAAGATTATTTATTTAAATATTAAAATATTGAATTGTTTAGTAAAAGTACAGAAATATACGATTTACAAATTGCAGGGGAAAACAATTGGAAATGACTGGGACAAATTATTATGACTATCATTAAATAATTTAGTACAATAAAATTAATAATCTATTATTGATTTTTGATTTTAAAAAAATATATGAGGCTTTAAATTTTAATAGTTTTTTTTTTACAGCCAGTAAAAATACAGATACCATTTTGCTAATAATAAATTCAAAAGTACAATCAATATGAAATAAAGTATAAATTTTACCGAGAATAAGTGAAAGCATTAACGAGAAAATCGTTTTCTCAAAAGTAGGTTAGCAAATGTCAATGCAAAATTCAGTTTGTATCAAGAGAATGCAGCCATAGTATATAATGTTTCCGTTTTAGTTCAACCTTTTATTGATTTTAGCTTGTGTGTATTTATGTATGTATAATTTTAGAATTCCATCCAAATATGGAATATGACTAAAATTGATATAAAATATAAGAATTGATCATTATTTAAAGATATAAATTTAATTTTTCTCTTTCTATATTTATTCACCATAAAGTCCATAAAAAGACATCTTGACATAAACGAAACATTTCGAATACATATCACGTATCGATGACAATATTATTGTTTGTCCTCGCATCTTTAACTAGTACGTCAAACAAAAGAAATCATTGAATTATAAATTACTCGTATAAGTCACGATCCTTCCTCGAAATATATTTCACCATGGTAATCCTCAAAAAATTATTCAACTTTCGAAATCGCGACCTTTGTCGAGGTGAATCAATAACCCAAATCTCGGTCGAAGCCCAGAAGAAAGAGAGAAAAAAGGACCTCTGCAATATGCAATCTTGAACTGATATCAGAGAAAATCCTAAAAAATACCGTAAAATCACATATCACTGGCGCCTAGTTCATAGATATCACCGGACGGATATAGAGAATCAGGGGAGCTCTGGTAATCGCAGCAGATTCACACGTGAGAGCCCCCAGGCTTGTGGCAGCGGTGGCAGCTTTGGATAATCGTGCTAACCGGGCCAGGCCCGCTTGCTCTCTCGTATATGTATTCGAAGCGCGTGCCTTACTCTGGGTGATGGGGGCCGCGAGCAGATAAGCCGGTCTTATAAAAACCCAGGCTCGTCGCCTTAGCTCTGTTATTAAGGATTTCTTACTCTTTGCTTGCGCTTGCTTTTAAAGAACGAAGCTTACTCGAGTCAGGACTTATATTATATACTCTAGAGCTATGTTTGGATACGTGACGATTTCTTTTGCGGCTTTGCTCTGCACGGCTGCATTGCTTGCACCGATTACTTTGGCTTTTGATATTACGCAGAATAAAGGAGAAACGATTAGTCTTACTAGCAAGGATATTGTAACTAGAGATCAGTTGGTGAGTTTTTTAATTTTAATGTTTGTCTTATTGATATTTTTAGTTATAACGAGTAGGAATTTTTTTTTTTTTTAATAATGGGAAGAAATACATTATTTTTATTAGCAGGAATTCATATAAAATTTTTTGAATTCAATTAATATAAAAATTAATTTATATTCATTTTTTAACTGTAAATCTTTTCTAAAAATTTTTTCAACTTCTTGAGTAAAAGGAAATAAAAATATTTTATTTTATTAAAAAATTCAACATTTTATTAAAATTTATTTGAAGTATCATTTAATTAAAGTTCCTAAAATTGTAATATACCCAGCTGTATAATTTTTTTACTAATGTGTACATTAAAACTTTTTAATTACTCTTGTTAATGCAAACCATTGTGCCAAATTTCAGTGAATTTTTAGGTATACCATCTTTTTTTTCTTCGTAAAAATTTTAAATATACAATAAAGCTTTGATTTAAGTACACTTTACTGAAAAAAATTCTATACAAATATTGTATTTTTAATTTAATTAATTATAATTTATAACTCAAATGTACTCCTACTACAGAAAAATTTCACAAAATAGATCGCTCAATAAACATGTATTATAAACGAGTAAAAAGTTCATGGATGTATTAAATAATTCAGTAGAAAAAGTCGAGTACAGTTCGGCAATATAAATAATATTTGTATAAGCTTTGTTCACTCTGATAACATTTATAAAATTTAAAAATAATTTAAAAGGAACCTCGATTAAGAGACGGCAAACGTCCCGAGTACAGATTCATCGGAGATTTGGTGATTGGAGAACGTCATGCAGACGAAACAATATTTCGACGCTCGGTAGAGGTCTCCAACCCCACAGACCAAGTCTACAGCTCGACAATAACATTAACCGTAGAACGAGGTAAGTCTAAAAGTGCTTGCACACACGCGAATCTTTATAAAAGGGTCAGAGAACAACAACAAAAATAACTCATTGTCACTCTCGAGACAAGTGTAAATACACATACTCTTTCGTATTTCCGCGTGTAGTACAACTATGATAACAATTTGTATATACGCTCATTATTACACGTGTAGTCGTAATTAAGCCTTTGAACAACGCACATAGGAGGACTGCAATTAGAGCTTTGAGTATCTCGCGTCAGGCTTTTGGATATATTATTTCCTACTTGCGTTACGAAATTCAAGTGTCTGAACGGATGTGATGGTTGGATATGCGAGTTGAAATTATCGTTGAAATTAACATATATGAGTTATGTTGCATTTCAAAGTATTGTCTGTTGGAATTTTGATGTTGCATTATTGAGATAATACAATTATAATTTGAAAAAATATGTTAGTATTTTTTATATTAAATTTTTTTTTTTTTTCGAAGTTTTAAAATTTATTTTTCTTTATTTTAAATTTAAAATGCTTAAATCGTTGTTTTCGTTTGTTAACTTGGTTACTTTTTTTTTCAATTTAACAGGCACGATTCACTATGTAAGTGTTACAAATGATAAGAACAGCTACGCCGTGGCTTGTGACGAACCGTATAGTCTGGGAACTTCAAGGACCAGTTTCAACGTGAGAGTTCCACCTAATACCAAGTCTCAATTATTGCTTCTCGTTGCAGCTCATTAATGCTTCAATTTTCAATTGTGTAAACCGTTAAAACTATAAGCAATAAAATTTTAAATCAAATTGTCTGAGCTTGAAAAATTATTTTTAAAAACTATTCAATAGTAATGAATGTAAAATGAAATTTATGGCTTTTAAATAAATATCATTCATATCAATATTTTCTTATTTTTTAAAATCGATCTTGGAAATAATAATTTTTTTACCTACTTCAAATCTATTAAAATATTAATTTTAAGATTATATCTTACTTCTTATTTATTTTTAAAATAAAAAATAAAATAAAAGTTGAAAATATTTTTTTAAATTTTGAGTCATTTCTTTTGTACGAAAGTGTGAATTGTAAAAAGAAGTTATTTTGTTGATTTAAAATAATAAAATTGATAATTTTTATTGGTTCAAAGTGAAACGTAAGCAAGTAAGTCATACTCGCTTACTTGGGATTGGTTCTAATTCTAAACTGAATAGGTATGAGCTGGTAAGCCTCGGCGAATCAAATGACTTATGATATTTTGAAAAACGTATACGTGTTACAGCAAAGCGTCGGATTTTTTACCTCTGTTCTGTTGTCTTGCTGTCATTCGTCAATAATAAGATTAATAACAAAGACGTAGATTGACACGCAACTGGTGTGGCAAAAAAATGGGAGGAGCTATTACTTACTGACCTAAATTAGTGGGGGAATCTTTCCAAATGTTTCTCGCAACTTTTAAAAACATATATAAATAACGTGTTGTTGGAAGCGTATACCAGGTAAAAAGTAAATTTGAAGGAATTAGTAATTTGTCAAATCACTGGATATTCGTCAAAACAAATGTAAGCAATACACTTTCAAATAATAAATTTAAATAACTTTTCATTTTATTTTTTAAATACTACATAATTATTTTTTTTTTTTTTACAAATTTTTAATGAAAAGTTATCTTTATTTCATCAAAACAATAAAATTTACAATATTATTATTTGTTATTTAATTATTTTTTTAGAAACACGATGTCGTTGAGATTTATGTTATTCTTCATGTTAATTGCTATTTCTGCAACAATATTGATGGCTCAGCAGGTAAATTTATATTAAATAAAATAAAATTCATTATAATATCAAAGAAACTAATTTATATGATAACATATAATATTATACTTATAGTAATTATAATTAAAAAAAAATATAATAAAATGCATAAATTTAGTGTTTTTAAAAATTGTGTTTATATTTTCAGTGCCAAAGCGACGAAGAGTGTAACGCAAAGGTGTGTTGCCGCGGTTCATGTACAGCTCCAAGTATGTAATATTAAATATTTAAATACTAAACTACAAAAAGAATGAATGTTATATAATTATAGATTATAAGTAATTTGATATTAAAATAGAAAAATTTAAATATTTAGTGTTCTATATCAATGTACTACTGTTGCACAAAAATCATTTAGAATGCATTTTATATTTTTCAGGAGACTGTTCAAATCAGTTGGGTCCGGCCGTTTCAAGCTTCAGCGTATAGACTACTGTCGAAATACTCTGGAAAACTTTATTTATCAACTATATTTATGTAACATGATTGTATTTATTATAAAATAAATTATGTACGTTTTCTAGAGATTAATTATGTGTTTTTATTTACTTTCCTACTATATCTTATTTTAAATATTTAATTTATACTTTCAATTCTACCATTTTTATTATTTATATCGTTTTATATTAATCAAATTTGATATTTTAAACAGAATAAAATCATTTTAAAAACACGTGTTAGATTTGAATATTTTTTTAGACATATAACAAATGATTTTTGCATAAATGTTTGTACACAGTGTTATTATTCTAAATAAAAGATGTCGCAGTATTTTTAATCTTTCGTTAAAAGTTAAAATTCAGAAAAACTCGATTGATTCAGCTAATGTTAATCACAACCTAAATATTTAAAAAAATGATCTATCTTTAATCGGAAAATCAACTCGCTATATATTTCTAAAAAGTACAACTGCATTTATTTAACGTTTCTCGCAAGATTTAATTAAGATAAACGAATTCTATTACGTTGTTCAACCAAATGATAAAGTATCAATCCACTATTTTATAAGACCAATAATAAATAACAGTATAAAAATTTAGAAAATTTCTTATTATTTACATTAAATTATTAAAATATAAGCCTTGAAAATATCTTACAAAAAACGTAATTATCGTAAAGTCTGAAATATTAATCAAATAACAGAGTAAAGCGGAAAATTCTTGCTATCTCATTATTATGTTGATACTTACAATTAGTAGAAACTCTATGTTTGTCTATTTTACTTAGAATGCCTAAAATCAGATAAATATTTTGCTTTTTTTTATAACAATAGGTGTAAAAATAAAATACATTTCTGCCAAGAATCATATGATGATAATGCTTAAGTCTTGAAGACAGTAATACTTATTAGAATCTTATTAGAAATAAATTTTTTTTAATAAATTTCTTTGTAATATCTATATTTATTTTTCTTCGTCAGCTAAATCTTGCAAAATATTTTTTCAATTTAGATTTATTTTTGTTATACGAGAATGTACAAATTGAAGAAATTATTTTGTTTGTTTAAAAAAACAAAGTAATAAAATTGAAATTTATTATTAGTTGAAGGTAAAGCGCGAGCAGGTAAGTTTAAAAAATATTTATAACTAAGACAATAAACAAGTGCATACTGACAAAGTAATTTTTTTACAAGAACTCTTAATATTAAAAAATTGGACAATCTTTCTAACGAATGTATGTTACAAATTTTGAATTAATAAATTAAAATAAATATTTTCAATGTAATTTCCTGATAATTATTAAATATTTTTCCTATTTTAATTAATTTTGCTTTATAAAGAGAACTCAATTAACGTTTTTTTAATTTATTATTTTTCAGAATCAATATGACGTTTAGATTTATCTTCTTTCTCATTTCAACTGCAATTTTCGCAATGATATCGTTATCAGAACAGGTGAGTTAATAAAACTTATTACTTATAAATATATAAAGCTTTATTTACTTCTATAAACTCATTATAAAAAAACGCAGCAGCCATTGCGAATGAGATAGTGAATTTTGTTATCACATATACACACATCTATACGTATGATTCTATGAAAAAAATATTTGTTTTCAGTGTCTATCAGCAAAGGACTGCCCCTATAGCGAGGAGTGCTGTCTGAATAGTAAAAAATGCAAACCTCTTGGTACGTATTCGATTATATTTAATTAGTTTAGTTTAAAAACCATAAATAAATCTAATCACAAATTATAAATAATTTAATGTAATTGTAAATGCTAACATAATTTTATTTCATTATAAAAATTAAATAAGTCCAATATATGTATTGAATATGACAAACGTGCAAGTAATCACTTATAATGTTCTTTATATTTTTCAGGTAAACCCTGTCCATACCTAGAATAAAAGGTGTGGATGAAGGAAGTTTTTACGTCTAGAACCTACCATCAAAAATTCTCCAGAATACTTTCATGAAAAAATTAATTTTCAAAACAACTACAAAGATGTAATATCGATGTATTTATTACTAAATAAAAACTATTTCTAGACAATAATGACATGATATTACGTACTTATTTTCCATTATACCCATTTCACAATTTTATAAAATAATAAGTTCAAACTTAATTCAACACTTTTTTCGATTTAACATATACTTTCTAAAAATATTTTAAGAATTTTAAATCGATATAATGATTAAATAATTCAGTAAATAATAATTTTATGTAATCATTCGAACTTAAAAACTTGCGATTAATCAAATGAGTCGCACATCCTTCTATTTCCTGTTAAGAGACGAGATCGATAAAAGTTTTATTCGTTTCGCAAATGTTGGCTACGCTCTGTATATATAAAAAAATTATTTCTAGATATGTGATAAAATTTTATAAATGTAGACGAGTTAAAGCAAGAACAGAAAAAAGAAACAATATCTCGACGAAAACAACAATTCGTCGCTTTTTTACGAAAAAGCAGAAAAAAAGAAGGCCAATAGCTCCACTGCGCGAACGTTACAGCCACGCGAGAGAAAAAGGGTTGGGGGTGCAAAGTGTTCCCTCTTGGTATATAAAGTTTGCTTCTTCCGCTAAATTCAAGAGGGACTACCACCCCTTTTTCTTTCGCCAAGCGTCCAAGCGTATACACCTTTCTTCTAGAAACTTGGAAAAATATAGCGGCTTTAACTCTCTTTCTCTCTTTTTTTTTACACGGAAATAAGATGCTCAAGAAGAAGAGGGTAAAGTCCAAGCATTTTTTTTTTTCGAGCACAACTGTGCCCCGAGGCATACTTGGAGTACGTTTTTTTTTTTTGGACTCTACTGCAACGCAATTCGTACGGGTAAAAATTGTGAATTACGACAGACCAAGACATCGTACTTTGGCTTTGTTGAGAGTTTGAAGAAGGGGGAATGAAGTAAAGGGTTGGCTTCTTCAGTTTGCGTGTCGCGAGACAAAACGCTGGCGAATTGTTGGCTAATTGGGTTAATTGCGGAAAAGATTTATGCCGCTGAATTCGTAATCTCTTGGAAAGGAAAATTGTAAAGTGGATACTTTACGGTTTAAAAAAAAATAACCGAGAGTCGTGTTTAGCATTTTGCATTAAAATAAATATTTTTATTTTATTTTTACATACATTTTTTTTGTTCTTGGTTGAAAAACAAAGCTATTTATTTAAACTATTATTTGTAATTAATTTAACACAATTAAGTGTCTATAATTCAAAGAATATACGAAGTATCATCGGCATAAATCACAGATTTCCAACATTTCATCTCTACTCTTGAGTCATATCATAAAAAACGTCACTCTCATGAGTAAGTGCACCTTGACCTCGGTCATTTCTCCACCTCTTTTTTTTTCTTACTCCCATCTCAATCATTATTTTCTTTTTTTCCACAATCATTTAAATACATGTAGTAACATATATTTTTTTCAGAATATTTCACGAAAACTATTCTACCACAAAAACTAACTCTAAAGAACAAGATCTTTTATAATCGCGTCCGGTTGCAGTAACTTCAGGAAGGACTACCAACTCAGGAAGGACATACCCGTTCACCAAAAAAGATAAGGTACAAAGAAAAAGAAGACTCACATAGCCGACTTTTGAGTAGCTTCGGTGCATCCTCTAATGCAGCTTTGTGTGCTGGACACAATTGTTAGCAGCGCTTTTCCTCGTGGGACTGGCCAGATTCTATTCTTGACTGTGTAGGTATATATCGAGGAAAAGTCTGACTAAAGTCGTGCATCGCTGGACAAGTATTATAGTAAAAGTAAAAAAAAAGATAGAAGAAGGATGGTGGAATTAAAAATTGATTTATTGGTAAATACGTAGACCTGACTTTGTGTTGGAAAGTTGAAATTGTCCCTTTTGAGTCGATATGAGGCAGAGTATTATGTAGGAGGAACGTCGAACGATGAAAAGCAAAATATGTTTGCTCGAGGGTGAAATTATACTTGGTGGACTTGGCGCGGTTAGAAAAGTAAATAGAAAATAGATTTTACTTAATATTTTTTTGTTTAAATAAAAATCAACTGAATATTCATAATTTTTTGTAAATTAAATTATTGACAAGAGAATAAATGTAATTTTACAGACAATGATTTTCAACTTGACCGATTTAAAACACAAAATAAAAATAAAAACAATATTATCAATGCAAAAGTCACACTTTACCCAAAACTACTATCTGCAAACTTTTAAAGCTCGTCCGAGAGCATATGATAAGACCTCTTAACTATATAGAAAGAGAAAGAGCAAGACCGGATAGCTACTGATAATATGGGAAAGGATTTTGTACTTTCGCGGAAGCGGAGCAAAGTAAGACAGAGACAGAGAAGAGAGCATGGGAGAGAGAAAGAGAAAGACATTTCCATCTTATCTTATTAAGAAGTATATTCGAATGTGTGAGTCTGTATAAATACACTTATATAGTTACAAGCTATAATAGCGGTACCACGTGTGCGGCGGCTTGATATCTTTGCTTAGAGAAAAGAGGAAAAAATACAGCAAGCTGTGGAAAGTATTTTATCAGAATCTTAGGTGCGCACATTCCGATTCTTTGAAACCTTTTCCAAACTTCTCTCTACACTATCTTTTCTCTATTGTCCTCCTCTAACATCCTTTGACTCTCAAGTCTGCTACTGATATTTAAGAGCTTTATGAGATTGAAGACGAGTGAACTAAATGTATGTATATATATATATATATATATATATATATATATATATTATGCTGTGCCTGCAAGATTTAAAGTGGATAATATCACACTGACTGCTACTTCTCGCTTTGAAAAGCCAGTCTATCGAAACTTCCATTAGCCAACTGTGTTGAACTGCGTTCACGGCTAATCGATATGACGACGACTGAAAGCGAGAGAGTAAGAGAGAGGGAGAGGGGAACGACCAGAGGTGGTATAATGGTAAAGAGAACGGCAATGAACCTCGGCTTGGCCAAGTGAATGTGTATAACGTGTACGCATAAAGACGTTTGCTATTTCTCTCTTTCGCTCTTTCTATTTTGCTTGACTGCAAGTTCATTTACCCGCATTTGCTTGTTTCTTGCTGGTGTAATGTGTGGTTATATGCGTATGTCTTGAGGTACTGAGTTTTGTTGTTACTATCATTAAAAATCGATAGGTTTACTGGCTAGTGAATGGTCAAGCGTATTTTCTGTGAGCGTGTGAGCTTTGTGATATGGAACGTGAATTATACTTTGTTCGATCTTTATTCAATTAGAACGAGAATGGATTTGAAAAATGAAATGTATCAATTCGATGTATTTATAGAATATTGTTTAATGGATATATTTATTTTAAATGTTATATAAGTGAAAACTATATTTTGCCTTCTTAATTTTAATTTTGAATAAAAAAATTGCTCGTTAGAATAAAAGAAAACAACTTTACAAAATGATTAAAGCTATCTCATCGAGTGACAGAAAAATTCATTTAGAATCAGTAATTAAACATCTAATGAATTAATTTAAACTTGATAATATGACGTTTACACTTTTTCTGATAACTCGATGAAAAAAAATGAACTTCTAGATAAAAAAAAAATAATAATTGAAGCTTTCTATAAAACAAGTTTTTGATTGAAGTGCTGAACGTCATCCAGATGAAATTGAATTTAAAGGAGCAAAGTTGACGAATGACATTCGACACACCAGCAGTTGAGCTTCGTCTTTGTAACTCCATTACAGATCAATCTCGGATCCTTTAGTCGTAGTTCAAGCATCTCCAGGGTGTCGAACGGTAACCAAGTAGCCCTCGGCGTCAATCAAGTTCGCTGCCTTGAGTAGCCAGTTTTTGCACGACAAGGGAATACAGCGCTCTATAGATGAGACTCGATATCTCGAGTTTACAGCTTAGCTGAGGTCGCTTGGGAATATTTATTGATAAAATAAAAAAAGAAGCTATTGACGTACATAGTAGATATAAGATACTTTTGAAAAAAAAATTAAAAGTTTCTAGTGCTAAAAACACCTGTATATTATTATTACAGGTGATTACTCACTTTTACAGGGGTATCTTTATTTGAACTAATAGTTCTTGAAAAGAAAAAATTGCGTCAGACAGAATTCAAAGTCACTAGCAAAATTGAAATTTGATATAAACTATACAACTTGTTTTTAAGAAACTCAGTTGCAAAGTTCATCATTCTTGCCTACACTAATTAACTACAATGTAATTTTATTTTTTCTTTTTATAATTATCATGAAAATAATTTTTATAGATATAAATTACTAACTTTCATTATTTAATTACTTTTTAGAAGCAGAATGACGTTTAAATTTATATTATTTTTCACCTTAACATTAATTTTTGCTATGATATCATTATCTGAACAAAAAGTAAATTTATATTTTATTAGTTTATATTATAATGCTTAATTTAATTTTAAAAATTTTTACAATAATGATAATTTTTTATATTAGCATAGAAACTTAAACTAATTTGTAATAAATAAAAAATACAGCTGTCAAAATATGTTATAATATATTTACATTTGAAATTAAAAAAAAAAATATTTTTTGTGCAAAACGGCTCGAGATTGTAATTATGCACCATGTTGCCATACTACTGGCGAATGCACAACTAAGAGTATGTATTCTAAAATATTTAAATTATTGGAAACAACCAATGAATTATATCATAAACTTTGAATGATTAAATAACATTTTTTTTATTAAAAATGAGACAAGTTTTTAAATTTTTTTTTTATTTACACTATTTAAAATAAACACTGTAAAGATAAATATTTAAAACGATTTTTTTATTTTACAAATTATCCCTGTCCTGATCCAGGCAAGCGGCCGAATTTTTACAATAATTTTAACGGCTAGAAACTAGTGTCAAATAAGAGCTTTTTTTAAAATGGTACATAGGGATGTAATGTTACTGTATTCATTATCAATTTAAAAATTAAAATTTTTTGTTGGCTATAAGAATTTTATTTAATTAATGTTTGGTCATTTGATTCATTTATTATTTAAAATTTTTGTTTTAAGAATATTTTTTTTTTTTCATAAAATTTTTCCTATCTATTAGTTATAGTTAATTAATTATAGCAAATTTAAATACCAGTAAATATTTATCTATAACTGTGAATATAAATTAACAATTAGAAAAATGAAACAGATATTAGGCCTAGATAAACGAAAAAAGATATAATGATAATTAGTCGAAAAAGAAGGAAAACTACAGCTTAGTAAATTTGGTATCTCGATTGAGAAAATATCGTTAATCATACTGATAAAAAATTTTATGTAAAGATTTTTATCATTAGCAATAATTTTTTACAAATGTAAAAGAATTTTAACTTGAATTTTTAAAAATTCTTGAACATTCTTTTAAAAAACAGCATATCAAATGTATATAGTAATTACGAATATAGAATATATCGTGTTTAAAATTTTACAGTAAACAAATTTATTTTTATTTCTTTCGTGATGTACACATTTAAGACTGGAACGTGTTATCATTTTTATATTGATAACAACCTGTGATGGTTAAAATAAAATATTTGTATAGATTTTAAATTCTAATATCATTTCAAAATTTTTATACATGCAACTATGCCTCATTCACAAAAAGTAATTCAATTAATTGATCTTTGTAAGATAATAATTAAAATTTTCACTACCATGTATTTCATTCGTTACGTTTTTGATGTTATCGATTGTGTTATACATTCAAAAATATGATTTTCAAAATTGTCTCAAACATAATCGGCAATGTTTATACTGAACTGATGATAAGAGATAAAGAATGATAATGTTACGAAAAAAGTAGGGCAATAAAATGATTTGTTACTGAATTTAAAGAAGATTAGTCATTTAAGTTAAAGTTACTTGTTCATGAATGAATACTTCGACAATATCTTGAAAATATCTAAAAAGTTAAAGTAATAGTTATAGTTCCTTAAACTCTGTCTCTTACTAATATTATATTTCTACATTAAATTTATATTCAACTAAAAAATAAATAAATAAACGAATTATTTCGTTATTATTTATAAAGATTCAAGAGGTAAATATTTAATTTTTATTTTTAAATATATTGAGTGTAAATAAAGTAAATAAATTTGCAAAATCTTTGCATTTCCGTAAACATGATCGACTTTATAAATTTTAATATTTTAGTATATTTAGAAAATCATAAGATCGAAAGTTTTTATTGATCCGATATAAAGCATAAAAAAAAACAAATTTGAAAACTTTATTGTGAGTATTAGTAACGTCTTTAAAATTATGAATTAGAATAAATTATTTAAATTTAACTTTTTAATCATCATATATTGTTTTTTTCTTTCTTATCTACAAATTCTATAAAAAGAACAACCTTCATTTTATAACAAAAATTAAATTTCACTTTTTTTTTATTACTTTTCAGAGGCAAAATGACGTTTAGATTTATATTGTTATCCACGTTAATTGTGATTTTTGCAATGATATCATTTTCTGAACAATATGTGAGTTTTTTAAATTTATTGTACAATAAAATTTAATGCCTTATTTAATTTTAAAAACTAATATTAAAATAATCTATTCATCATTACAATAACGAGGAAGCAAATTTACATTGGTGAAAAAATTATAATTTAATTAATTATAGCAAAACTGAAAAAATTAACAAAATATATTATCAATTGTACTTTAAACTGCACAAAAAATATATTTAAATTTTTAGTGTTCGAGCAACACGGAATGTGAAGGAGGTAGCTGTTGTCGGAAAAATCATGAATGTAGTACTCCAAGTATGCGCAAAAATATATATAAATATTTAATATAAAAAACAACAAATAGATTAAATTATTTAACATACGTAATCATTTAAAATAATTTTTTTTAGATTCTCCTTGTCCAGAATTAATTAATTATAACAAACACAAAAAATTCGCTTAAAACATCCAGCTATAGCGATGTAATATTGTTTTCATAATCAAATAAATAATATATTTTCCAAATGAGGGGAATATGTGTTTATACAGTCATTCGTAGCAGTAGAGAAATATACAAATATAAGCCTAGCATGATTTTATTAAACACTTTTAAATGTAAATCTAGACCAAAAGATATATATCTTTATTAAAAATTATTGTAACAACATTAAAAAAATTCAAAAAAAAACATACTTTACAATAAAAAATAAACAAAAATTTTATTTTCACGTACCCCAAATTGTTAAATCACAAATAAAAGTTAATTTTACATTTTAGTTATAAAATTATCAAAATACGTATAATTGCTCAGATTATTGAAACAGCATATATATGCAAGGCAATTAAAGTACAAAATCGATATCAATACAAGTGAATTACGATTCTCCCTCTCCTCCTTCTTTACTGACCTCACCAAACACACAAACCCTCTGACTCGATGTTCTTAATCGACTGTTAAATTTCATCGATACACATACAAACATACGTATGTATTACAGTTACCATAGCCTATAGATCTTGTTAACCCAAAATGCCCATAACAACCATCTTTCTTATCCAAATACAAGCCAGAGGGATACATACATAGATTGTGCATCGAGCTTTGGAAACATTATTGACTTCGTATCTTTGAGAAAAGCAACTATACCTACATAGCACAACTGTATACCTACATCCATATATACGCATAAACACAAACAGAGAGTACGTACATCTAACCAACCACAGTTTCGAAATAATCTAGAGGCCTCGAGTTTCTGATTTTCAGTAGTAATGGTAAACCAGTGGTAAACCACCCCCTCTCGAAGCATTAAAGCCGTGAAATCAAAATCGCCGTTTATACGTTCAAAACTTTTCACTCCCTCACCCCCTCTTTAAATTTCTATACCTCGTTTTCAAATTCTACCTCGTCCAGTTTAGATCTCGTATTTTCTCTCAAGTAATATTTACCTTTATAGCTTTTGAGGAAAATACGTGCAATTGTTACTATATGACTTTGAAAGCTTGGAATTTGTCTTGGGATGTTGTGAGGGAGGAAAGGTCCAGCTTCGTATATACCATTTGGTAAGTATATAAATACGATGTTGCTGCTCACTTTGTTAGCACACGACGGATCGTGCAAACAAGAAATAGCTACTATTCTTGTCACTCACGTGTGTGTGTGTGTATGTGTGTGTGTGTGTGTGTGTGTGTGTGTGTATGTACAAGAGTTTCTATACTTGTTTGATTTTTGCTGTTGTACTTGGATTCGGTTTAATTGTCGTGCGAAAGAAGCATTGACGTATAGCGATCGTAAAGTTCTACATTGCTTTTGTGCTACTCGTAAGGGTCAAGATTACTTTTCCTTTTTATTTTCGTTTCGAGAATAAAAGTGAAAGCTCTCGACAATTCTTATGTTTGTAACAATGACGAATTCTTTTTTTTATTATTTAGCTGGAAGTGTATTTTCTTTCAAAGTTTTGCCTCAAGCGAATATAGTGTTCTCGTGCGTAATAAAAATTTATAACTTTTTTTTTGAACTGTATGAGTCTTTGCAGTATATTATAACGTAATAACAAAAATTTTCTATCAAGCTTTTTAAATATATGATATGGGTTTTAGATTGAATTAATATACTTCACTATAAAGTTGTCTATAATATTACCACCTCAACTTGGTTTATCCCCATATATTTTCCCTTTATAATTCTCTAGCTGAATTGCGGTAGGAATTTCAAAATTATTTTAACGATACAGTGCCACATATGGATGAGTGGTGAGTAGTAAAGCCAAGTTGTTAACTGTTTATAATTACTTTGCAGTTGCTTTATGAAATTATTTTACGAAAAGCAAGCACGTATGTATATAAAACCGAAACGCGTGTTTAAAACTTCATCTATTTTTATTTATTATTATTTTTTTCTTTCTTTTTAATTTCGTTTTGTCGAAAGTATGTGCTGTTAATGAAAATATGTAATGTGGTAGCAACTTTTTTAATATATACATAGTTGAAAGTTATTTTTCAAAAATTTTCATAGTCAGTTGAAATTAAAATTACAATCAAATTTGATTTTATAAAAACAATTTAAAAAAAAAAGTTATTTATACAAAATTGAGGTACTATCGCATAAGTAAATTAAAGTAACACAAGCCGTGTCAAGGATAGTTTGATATATCCCTTCCACCCCTTACATTATTACATAATACAGAGCGACCTTCGTTGGAAGTTGAAAATCTTCCTGGAGCTATATATACCTTGTGAACTATATAAGCCCCTCGGGCTTGGTCTCTTGTTACTTTCATATCTTCTTTAACGCAAAGATGCCTGCAGCAAGGGAGAAGAAAATATCCCAACGGGCTACGACCCAGACCGTGACGAAGTCATCTTACTTTTTTTTCTCTCCTATTTTCTTTTTTTTTTTTTTATTTCAAGGTGTAAATTTTTGAAAAACTCACGCCCTGACACTAATTGCGGAAGTGATTAGCGATTAATTTGACAGCAAAGATAAAAAGAGAAAAGAAAAAAAAAAGAGTTGAACATGACATATTCTGAGCCTTGTGTCCGGGGAGTTTGGTTATTAAAGCCGACATTTTTATGATATGGAAATGGACGCTTGATAAATGGGTTCAATTATTACTTTAAAAAAATATGCGGTTAAAGGGAATGTGAAAGTTATTTGGATGCTTTTTTTAATTCATTGTCATGAACAAATAAAAAAAAGCTAACAATAAATCGATTTGCATTTTGCATGATTTATTTTGTTATATGGAAATTTTCAATATAATTGTCAAATAACTATTTTTTCTAAAAATAATTCTTTAGACTTATACATCATCTATCATAATCGTTTTAATTAACGTTTACATGATTTATAAGATTTCGAATAATAAAAAAAAAAACTTTAAATTGACAATGTAAAGGAGAAAATTGAATAAGCCAGAAGATTTATTTATCAAAAAATATGAGTAAAGTTAGTAAGAAGATCATATTGAAAAATGAATAAGATATTGATAATGCAAAATAAAAAGATCAAAAGTATAAAAAGAAGCCGATACGCTAGATGAAACTGCTGGGACATATATACGTTAGACGTTGATCGAGTTGCGGTGGTAAAGAGACGTATACCGTGTACCAATCCATTATCTCGAAAGGATGGATATATATACCACGTCTCATGGCTGCTACTGCTGCTACTGTTGAACGATGCAGCGTAAATTTACTGATCCTGCCGGCTCAGCTACCTACTAATACTACTACTACTACTACTATCTACAACCCTTACCTACTACCTTTGTAATTGAAGATCTAGTAAAGGTAGGTTGGAAGTATAGCGTAATTCAAAGACTCGTCGAGAGTTATCTTCTCTTTCTCACTGTAGTCTCTATGTGTATGTGTGTAGTAGTCGCGTAATTATCGGGAGGAGAATCGTTTGATTTTACGAGAATTACGTACGCGGTGTATGTCAGCGGAATATGAATGAAATTAAATTCTTATTTTCTTTTTTTTAATCGTTATGAATTTTTTTTTAAAAGTTGTATGATTAGAAGAATTTAAAGAATTTTCAAAGTTAGTTCCAAGTGAATTAATATCAGTGCGAATAATCGTTATAGGAAAATTCTTGGAAGTACCAAACTTCTTTTTAACTTTTTAATCGACGCTTATGGCTTTCATTGATTTTAAGAAAGAGAAAAAAAAATTATGACAACCTTTACGTAATTTTAAACTTTTCTAAACTTGATAAAAATAAAAGGGTTAAAAAAAAAAGTAAACGTTGAGAACTCTTCAATATTATGGTCATTTTATTTATCAAGTTTGAAAAATATGAATGAGAACCTTGTCTGCAGCTGTAAGGTGTCCTTAACGAGATTACCACAAAGTCAGACGAGGAAAAATATGTATATAGTTGAGTACCAAGCATGAAAAAAAAAGTGGGAGAAAGTAAAAAAAAAAAAAAGAAAAAGACGGAAACCTTACAAACCTCTCTGACTGCTCCGTTAAAAAAAAAAAGGTGAAAACTAGTGAGAGCAGTTCAAAGCAGTTGCCACACTGCCGGTATAAGAAGTATATCCAAATCGTAAATCAAAACCACAAGTACTTTTTCCACTTTTTTAGCGGTTAACCAAAAAAAAAAAAAAAACACATTGCTCTAAAATGTAGATTCCTTTTTAAGACTTGATAATTAAATGAACTTTTAAACTATTACTGACTATTAAAAAAAAAAAAAAAAAAATTAAAATACTGTGCTTTTAACAATAACGATCATCTATTCTTCTCTTTCTTTAAAAAAAAAAAAAAAAATGTGTATCCAAACAATATAATATACCTATAGTGCGAAGCTTTAGTGAAAATCGGTAATCGATTGTTGTCGTGGACGTTGATATAACAGCGCACGTCAAGCATCCGACGTTCGACATTAACTAGACTCAACATATGTGGCATCATCGATGTAAGCTTCGAAAGATGGTTATACATATATTATGTAACTGACGCAACGCGAAAGGCTATCCTGTTAGTTAAGGAAAGGCCTCTCTCTCTCATATACTAACTATAGATATACCTATTGATAGTGTCGCATCATATTTGGTTCAATCCAATTTCCTCAAACTCATCTCTCTCTCTCTCTTGCTGACATACACACACACGAGAATAGGAGAGAGAACGCGCACCATTGACGTTCAATACGTTACGCTTGATCGTGTGACACATATCATCACCACAACGTATATTATATATATTGTACTGTAAACATGTCGACGACCCAAGAAGCTGTTAAATACGAGATTCTACCGAAGTAAGGGGTAAAAAATCATTTGATATTAATCATTTCTTTATTTTTATATATGTATCTATATCATTTTATTTTTGTCATAACACAATTTTCTTTTTCTTTTTAAATATTATTAAAATTATAAATTTGTGACAAGTGAACAAGTGTAATTATTATTTTTATGTATCACATATTATTTAAAAAATTATAAAACAAAATATGATATAGTAGTTCATTTGAAAATCGTCAATTACTCACATTGACTAAATTCAACGGTCAATTGGCTTTAGCACTTGCAAACGTCATTTCCCGTCATCCCCATCAAGTGTACCTCGAATATCCACGGTAACACTCCAACTTTTGCAAGCTCCCTCCTCCGCAAGCTCGGAAAATCGAACGGCGCGCAATACTCGCTCTCTCTCTCTCTCTCTCTCGATCGTTTATAAATGAATGCTTCTCTCTTCTGCTAACGTCCATCCAAGCGTGTGTAAGAGAAATAGAGAGAGAGTGAGAGAGAGAAAATTATAGAGATATCCTAATCCTTTACTGACAGTCTGGAGGGAGAGGGGGGGATGAAAGTTGGTCGTAGTTAGTTCGTTTTTGCTGGAGCAGAAGTTTGGCTGCGCGTGTCGCGTCTGCTTCGACCCTCTTACTCTCATACCCTACCTCTTCCTCTTCATCTGGCTTCGATCAAACGGGAGAATAATGCGCACGACAAACTTTGCGGCCTCTCTGCTTTGGAAACGATAGAGAGGAGAAGAAAGAGAAAGAGAGAGGATATAGCGTGAAAACGAATATAACTGGGTATATCGAGAAAATCGGGCACTGGGGATTATCCTGGATAGTGTGTTAGAAGTGTGAGGTTTTTGGTGAAGGAAAGCGAGGATGCGGCTATAAACAATCGTGTGAAATAAGCAGCCTGGGATAATGGTTGAGAGGCTGTGTTGGGATTTTCTATATATATCTATATTGGGGATTAAGGTATTTTTCGAGTGAGGGATTTAGAGTTGATCATGACAATAAAATTTGGTATGACGTATTTGAGAGAAAATTTTTGTTTTATTTGTTGTTAGTTTGTTAATTTAATTTATTTAAGAGTTGAAATGGTATTGTAAAGTGTATTGAATTTTTGAAAGATTATATTATTTGTGAAAATGATGAAATTATGATTAATTTAGTATTAATTATAACTTTTAATAAATTTACTCATAAAATACTGAAATTTATGCGAGAAAAAAAATTATGATTAAATTTTTTAAATACCATATTGATTAGATAAAAAAACTTGAAGCATAATTTAATAAAAATAAACGTTTTATTATATAACACGTTGGCATATTACATTTATTATAATTAAAAAGAAAGGAAAAAAATAGTAAAGGAACAAAAATTATATTCAGGTAAAAAAGTTATAGTTTAAAAATTAATTGAAGATGTATACATAGAAAAATTAATTATATAATTTAAACTGTTTATTTAATATCAATTATTCTTTCAGTTAACAAATTAACCCTTTTCAAAATATTTAAGTTAATGTATCATTTAAAATTATAATTAAACGACATAATATAATTTTAAAATACAATCCCAACAGACTCATAGTAAAAAAAAAATTTATAGAAACCACCCCGCACAAGAATTATAAAAAAATAAAAAAACCCAGCGAGCATAATAAAAAAAGAGCGAACAGCACTACTGGGAAATTTCACTAAGAGCACTATAGTAAAAAGGAGGAATTTCTTCACTTAACATATCTCCAAACCGAAATAAGGCCGGTACGATTCGGAATTTAAGTGAATGCAATATGTGCAAGAGTGTCTGCCTCTAGCTGATAACATTAGCTTCTCTTTCTCTCTTTGAGTACCACAGCCCGCTACAACAGTAGCAGCAGCATCTATTTCTCGCCTGGACAGCAGCAGTATAGCAGCTGACCACGGATTTCGCGCGGCATATATATAGAGGAAAGAGCGAGCTCTAACTCAAAGAGAGAAAGAGAATGGTATATTGCCAAATCTGGGAGTCGCGTGGGGAACTATACAGTCACGTTTGACATCGTTAAAGGGAGAGTGGCAGCAGGACAGCAGGCTCGTGAAGATAGTCGCCCTCCTCCACCTCCTCCCCACACTCCGTTTATCGGATTCTGACCGGCGCAAAATTTCAATTTGGGCGAGCGCCACTGTACCTCGTTCGCCCCCGATTCACCCCTTTCTCGCCCTCTCTTCCTCTTTTACTATCTCTATCTATACCTCTCTCTCGAGTAGCTATTGATTTGCCTCGTAGCTGAGTATTCCTCGTTTTATGTGTCTGTGTGTAGGTGGATGTATGTGAGTGAGTGAATATGAGAGAAGAGAGGCAAAAGCTCACATCCTTTAAGAGCGAGCTTTTTTTATAGCTTTTGCTGAACTAGAACCACGTACGTACGTCATTCGCATTTGATAGAAGGTAAAAGAATTTTGCATTTGATACGGGCGTTATTCTTTAAATTTGTATGGAATTATTAAGATTTAATGCTTTAACATTTAAAATTCTTTTTAATTTCGTTTTTTCTAGTATTACTGCTTTTGTGAATGTGAACTGTAGATATCCATATTGAATATGTTATCAATAAGGATAATAAAGAATATGTACTTTAACATATTAGAGTAAATGTACTTTAAGAATATCATTTGTTTGAACATCTGTTCCTATACTTACAGAAGACAAAAAAAATTTATCAAATAAAACAACATGCTTCCTGTTTTTTCTAGAAATAATAATGAAGATAAAAAGTTTCCCATACTCTAAATGTAATCATAAAGAAATAATAATTTATTTTAAGAAAAAAGTCAAGAAAATATTTTGTATACCATGCAAATTTCGATCTATAAACTTCTTTGCCAATTACTCAATCGTTTTGCTCTTAAACTTTTTTCAGTTACGTGTGCTTATATTTTCCAAAATTTCACATTCCATTTTTTTTATGTCATAGCTGAATTCACTATCAAGCGCCAGGAAGTTGTAGAATTTAAAAAAATCGATGTTTCTTTTAAGCCTTTCGAAAGAAGTAGAGAAATAAGCTTGCAAAAATAAAGCCGGTTAATAGCGGAAGAAAAAAGTAAGGGGAAAAGACACAGCTGTTACGTAGTAGGCTTAATTATGCGACAGGATGATCGTTACATATAAACGCACGCAAAATTATGAGAACATCCTTTGGGTTATATTCAAAATTATTTTTATGTAATTTGAATGTTGTATATGTATGTATGTGACTTTTATTATGATATTGGATATTTTTTTTTATATTTTTAATGATGTACTAATATTTGCACAAGAATCGGGTTACCTTTTTATAAATCTTGTTTGACTTGTCATAAATTATAATGATAAATAAATATCATGTTTCATATTTTTTTTGAAATCAAATTTTTATCAAAAAAAAAAATGCTTATAATAAAAAATATTCTAATATGCCTTGCATAAAAACTTTTATATACCTAATAAACAAAAATCATTAATCGCAAAAATCAAATTAAATCTAATTACCCACATACACATTAAACAAAAAAATAATAACCATAATTTTTTTTTTAACATTTCAGACGAGAAACTCGATCAAAAAAACGTCAAACTTTCGAAGCAAAAGACACTCCCAACAATAACAACAACAACAGTAACAACAACAACAAAAACGATCGTAAATCCGGTAACACAAAAGAGGGCAGGAGAACAAGGGGCAAGAAAGTAACTATAATCCAAGACGACGATGATACGGAAAATCAAGGATTTACCTCTTGGTTACGCTCGACCGATGGAGTTGACACTATGCGTCTTTTCGTCATCGCAAATTCGATTCTCGTATTTGGTACTATGGCTTGGCCTCATATAATCAAGATGTTAAACATGATACAGGAGCTCATCTTTGGAGAAGACGAGTGAGAGAGAGAGAGAAGGAAATAAAGAAGAGGACTTGACTCTGTCTTATCGGAAATTGAATCTTTTCTTTGAAACGATTTTCATTCTACTTTCTTTCTTTTCTTTCTTTTTTCTTTTTATTGTTGTTTGTTTGATATGGATACAGTATAACGAAAAAAGCTCTAGCATGGAAAACTGATTCGTTTCTATGATTCAAAGAGGCATTTGTATGTTTGACATCTTTGTGACCCTTGATCGATGCAAAGCTTAAGATAGAGAAAAGAGAGCTTCCGGATCTTTATTTACAAAGAAATTTTATGTGTATATGTGTGAAGTGCAATATATTATATCTTATTAAAAGGGATGTTTTTATTTTTAGAACATTGACATTTTCACAAATGTAAAAAATATAAATCTATTTTTTCTAGCTTGTTATCCTGAAAATTTAGATATAGTGATTTAATGATAATTTCAATTTTAGACAATAATATTGTCTCAACATCGAGAGCTTCCAAATCGAGCTTTTTAAATAAATATATACGTTATTATAAATAAAATTAAAATATTGCAATAAAATAATTTAACAGTTTACAACTGTTGCATATTAATCTATAAGCGCATAGTTTAACTATCAATACACAAGTCATATATGAGAAAAGCATACATACACCTCGTCAGCCCAAGCATGTCGACAATCAATTTCAATCATAAATTCATCAACTACAGCAAACGAACCGAGATACAGTATTGAACTTTCAATCCTCCTTCTGTTTCTACTGACAAATCCAACTATAATCCTCATAGCAAACCTACATATATACATCGCGTAGCGATTAACTTGCATCGTTGCAAGCTTCTTCAATTTTATAATCCCTTTCGCACACACACATATCATCGCAAGATCAGTTAAACATAATCAAAAGCAGTAATCCCCTATATATATACATATATACATATATACATATATAATATGTTCGCGGTATTAATCCGAGGCTTCGTGATATTTGGTGTGGTAGGCTGGTACAGTACAAGCATTTGGAAAATGATAGATGGCCTTTTTAAAGATCAATTTCAACGTTATCTCGAGGACGAGTATCAACGTAATCCAAAGATGCGTGAAGATGTAAGAGCTTATGTGAGAGTCGATAAAACTGGTAGTGAGATTGCCGACAATATTAATAATCATGAGAATCGAGAAGAGACAAGAGAGCGAATTCTTAAAGCATGTGGTCTTGGAGAGGCTTGCCCGGCTGTCGATGAGGTTGTGGTGGTGACTACTACTACTACTACTACTAGTCGAGATGAAAGTGTGTCGGCGCACGTGGACTTTGATGTTGGAGGGAAGAAGAAGGCAGGTGCTGTTGATGGAAGTAAAAAGAAGGAGGAGGAGGTGAATGAGAAGATGTGGGGAAAGGAGGTCGATGTGAATGTTGTGGATTCCAATGAGCTGGAATTTCAACGTAAACTTGGATACTCGGAGGAGGAAGAGGAGGAGGAGGATACTCGAGAGACTACTACTATGAACGAACGGGAGCAAAATCAGCCTCAGGCGATAAAGTAATGATGGGGTTCTCATACTTGATTGCTGTCGTTTGATCTTTGTTAGCGGGAAAAGAACAGGGATTTTAATTCTTTTTTTTTGAGGGGGGTTTTTGTTAATGGCTTTAGTGTGTTATTCTATGTTTAGTGTAAATGCGAGTTTTTTTTTTATATATGGGAAAGTAAATTGATTAACTTGTGATATTTATTATGCAATATTATTTTAGTTTTTTATTTATGGAAAATTTTATTGAAATTTTATTCGTATTTATCGATGTGTAAAAATTGTAAATAATTTATTGGAGTCAAAAATTGTTTTGAAAAATAATATTATTTTCATTATTCAATTTTTCTAATATTTTTTTTTCTATTTTTTGTCGGAAGCAACGAATCGCAATATAAACTATTTTTTCATATCGATAAAATAAACTAAAATTTTTTATCTTCAAATTGTATGTTACAGTACAAACATTGCAGAACCAATATCAACAACGAATGAACAACAAGAAAAATCTCAACAGCCTCAATCCAAATCTATGAAATCATCCTCTAATCAATTAAAAAATCAATCTAACAACGAAAACAAAGCTAAAGTACTCGAAGAACGAATTAAAAGCCAAGTATCATCTGGTAAAACACAAAAGTCAGAAGAAAAATCATCGCGTAAGTCTCGTAAAACAAGAACAGCACCGCTGATCGGTGCGAAATCAGAAAAAGTAACGCAACGCGTGCAACGACGCAACGGTCCGCAAGCACGTAACGACTTTGTCTCGCGGAAACGCGTGATTGGCAAGAACAACTACGACAACAACAACAAAAAGGATGAAAAAGAGAACGATGAGGAGGAAGATGAGTGGGAGGAGGAGGAGGAGGAGGAGGAAGATTATAAAACATACGATCGAGACTTCTCCGAGTTTGATGACGACGACGACGATGACGACGAGGAGGACCGCGAGGCTGGAGAAAATAGTATAGCGGTAGCCGAGTTACCTTATCGACCGGCTGTTGACATTTATGACCTCGACAAACTGTCCGACCAGGAATTTTGTCCTCTTACTCTTGATGATGATCCGAGCTGTGACGAAGCTCGGACTTGGCCGTAGATGATTATGATGATGATGCTGCTTGATGGTGATGTGCGAGAAGAAAAAAAGAAGAAGCGTTTTTATGAATTACCAGTGAGTGGAAATTTGCTACCTGCCGTTAGGATGACAGTTGTTGTTGTTGTTGTTCTGTGGCTAATGATGTATGTGATTGTGACTCTGTGAGATGGTTCTCATATTTTCTTCTACTTTTTTTTAGATGTTTCTTTGAATATAATTGGAATAATAAAAGTGTTATTTGAAATGATTAATATAAGTGGATTTATTTTACTTTTAGAAAAATTTCGTTTGGGTTTTTCCGTAAATATATGTAGAACAAAAATATTTAATATTTTTTTTTTTAATGTTTAGTTTGTGGTAAAACATTTATCAATCGAGATTTCCTGGGTGTGAAAACTTTCTCTTAATTAATGAACATTATAAGTATTATTATTCACATTTGATAATAACAAAAAAGGAAACAGCTAAAAATTAAAATTTATTGCATTTTAATCGCCAATATCAAAAGTTATAATAAAGCTTAACGTTATAAAACAGAACAC
>JAPYZE010000765.1:0-31272 GCA_030522805.1 Leptomastidea abnormis
ATAGGATCAACTAACTTCTAGCACGCTTATAATATAAGGCCCACATTGTCAGCCACGTGCTCTCGTCACAGGTTCTCCTTCTATTCTGTCTCTTTCCTTTTTTTTTCTTCTCAAATACGGTCCTATATACCATTGGAATTTCTTTTTCTTTTCACTGTCACCCCCACTACCCAAAGAAAAAAAAAAGTTCTTACGCGAGAGAAAGAAAAGAGCTCTTCTTTTGTTCATATAGTAGCGGTGGCAGCTGTCCGAAGAGAGAGAGAGAGAGAGAAAGAGAAAGAAAGAGGACCTTAGAAAGAAATTCCTTTCGTTGAGCGTCAGTTAACGCTCGTGTAAAAGAGAAAGAGAGAGAGAGAACCTCTCTGGTTTCTCGTCATTTCTCCCTACTACTATACTGACCCCTTATACTTTTTTGGGGTATATACTTTTAGGCGTACGCCAACCTACGGATATGATACAGCTTCGAAATAAATAAGAACCCCCTATATCCTTACCTTACTATATATTATTTCCTTGATGTAGGTATATATATAGCTGACTCTCTTACTGTCTCGGTTGGACTTCGTTTCTTCTTCTTTTTTTTTCCTTTTCTTTTTTTTGGGTGAAGTGAGACGAGATAGATTTTGAAGTGCTGAACTTCCAGAAGGGAAATATAAAGGTATTCGACTTCAGGTCTGACCTTTCTACCTTTTATTCTTTTCTTTTCTTATTTTTAAGTGATGAGGGATGGTATAAAGAATTGGTTTTTGGAGACTGGTGAAATTATTATATGTGGATGACGAGGAAGTGAAGTGTGTTGTAATGCTGTGTGATTAGGTGTAATTATTTGGAGAATAGGTTTAATGATGCGGTTGGGTTATATTTAGGATGGAGAAAAAAAAGAGACGACTTTATGTTGCTGTTGTTGCGAGAAATATTTAGTTTGAGAGAGAAAAGGGATTGTTGGTAATGTTTTTCTGCAACAGGTGGTTTTTTTGTGTGTGTATGTATGTTTGATATTTTTCTGACAGATGTTTACTCTAGAAAATTAGAAGTTGTATCCTGATTTGGTTTGACATTGAATTTTAATTGATGACTATGAATTGCTAAATTATAAATGTAATGGTGAAATTCTGTTATATGCTGTGCTAATAGTAATAAATTTATTAAATTTATGTAGCATGAATTTTTTTTTATTAAATCATAGGAGGCTTATTTCAGTCGTTAATTATTTATCTATTATTTTAGTTGTTTCTATTTTATATTTTTTATTCTTGTTAAAAGAAAAAATTGTAAAAATTTAGTGGTAGTTAAAAAATTAAACACTAAAAAAAATAGTTTTACAAACTTTAAAAAAACAAATTTTTAAAATAAAAAAATATAACGCAAGTTTTACTCCACGATGGTCCACTACACTAAGTAACAAAAGCACCGCTGCACCTTAACATTCCGCATTCCACGTGGCTGAATCCCGTCGATTCATCCACACGAGCGAGAAGAAAGAAAACCAAAAAAAAAAAGAAAAAGAGAGAGAAAGAAAAAGGAGATCGAGTCAGGATGGAAAAAAAAATATATAAAATGGAGGCAAGCCAGAAATCTTTTTCCTGGCGCTCCTATTCTCCCTTGTAGTTACTATACATACCCTCATTGTGACGTTGAAAAAGGAGCGGTTGTATATACCTGTATATATATGTATACCTACAGGTCGTTTCTTTCTTTTTCCACGTGCCTGTGGGAAAATTCACGCTCATTTTCCCACGCGACTACTATACCTATATACTATACAACCTCGGACAACACCGTCGTTCTACACCTGTGATGTCTATACCTTGAAAATTTACCTGCTTTGCTCTCTGTATATAGTGCGTCTATAGAAATGCAGGTGGAAAAGGAACCTGTGACGAGTGAAGTATTCTTTTTCCTTTTTTTTTTCCTTTTTTTTTGGATCTTTGAAAATTCTTTTTTTTTTACCTTTACTGAAGTTCTACATTTTTTTTTTGAAGATTGTTTCTTCAAGATATTTAAAGATTTATGCTTATTTGAAAAAAAATGCAAGCAATCTTTTTTTCTTTTGTCATTTATAGTCCATAAATATAATACTCAAATATTCCAAATATTTTTGATCTTCATCAAAATATGTACTATTTCATATTAAAAAATTTTATTAAAAATTAAAATTAACCATTTTAACATTAAATCTTCTACCTCAGAATTATTAAATCCTCAAAAAAAAAAAAAAAAAATAATTATCAAACATCCCAACAACTAAAAAAAGACATAAAAAAAAAGAAAATAAAAAAATTAGCTTAAAGCCACACGTGTTATTCCGTTGAGATTATAAGCCCTCAGGCCTCAGATCGTCCACTGTAAAATGCACATCCCCTCGGAGTATATACAGAGTCTCATCTCCTCTCTTACACACATACACACACACACACACACACACACACACACACACACAAGCTTGACTTTCGCGACGAGTTATACAGCAGCAGCATCGTCGGCGGCGATGGTTGTATGGCTGTCGGGCTGCTACAGCTTCTGTGCTACGCAGCAGCAGCAGCCTCCGGGGCCGTTGGTCGGAGAAGGTGAGGAGAATAAGGAGGATGAGGTGGAGGAGGAGGAGGAGGAGGAGGGAAAAGGAAGGAGGGATTACTCGCGCGACGAGCCAATGGGGATAGACGCCGGGGGGTATTCGCGAGCGAGCGCGCGCGCGCGCACGTAAACAGCCGTGGCTTGCTTATTTCAGCTCGCGAATGCGCAGCACGGTAGCAGGCGGCCTTAGCAATATATGTGTACTCATGTGTGTGTGTGTGTGTGTGTGTGCGTGTGTGTGTATATGTGTGTGTATGTATACGCATGTGTGTATGTGTGTGTGCTTCCATTTCTCGCCCGGCAAGTCCATTTAAAAAAAGGGAAGAAAAGAAGTGCTGCTCTCCCCCATGCCGACGTGCTTGTACGTGGATATGGCGAGAGAGAAAGAGAGAGAGAGAGAGAGAGAGAGAGAGCGTGTGAGATGCGAGGGGCGAAGAGGAAGCTGGGGGCCTTATGAAACTCGGCTGGAGCTAAGGCTCTCTTTTCCTCCTGGAGTGTATATGTATATAACGCGCTTGTGTGTATGCTTTCTCTGTTTTTTTCTCTTTCGTGGTGTTAATTTTATATACTTATTTATTCATTTATTCTCTTTTTTTGATAGATTTATTTATGGAATTAAAAAATTAATTTTTTAAATTTTAGGGTGATTTTATTGTTGCTTAAAATTTTTGTTGAATTAAAGTAGATAACGTGTGATCTTAAAATTGTAGTTTCATCTTTTTTTTTATTTAAACTACGAGCAAAAATTATTTAAATTAAAAATTAATACTTTTCAGTAAAAAAAATTATAAAAATAATGTAAATTTTGTAATCTTTAGTATACCAAGAGATAAAATCCTTTTCGCGCTTCTTTTCTCTGTTGATACATATATATATATTTGCAGCAAGGGCGAAGGATACGCGAATTCTCAAGTGTATGTATGTTGTATGTGTATGTATACACACATACATACTCTCTCATATATACCTGCTAGTGAGCAGATATATACAGAGCTCGCGGTCTTGTCGGCCGTTGCTGCTGTTGCTGCTATTGCAGGTCAAAAACCGGATCTCATCACCGCCTTTTCCTTACCTTCTTGATCTCGCGCGCTCATATGCATAGTCGAAATATGTATTCATATTTGTAATTTTATTGATTTATTTTTCTTTTTTTTTCAAATTGTTTGATTAATTTATAGTTTATGATTTATTGAAATTTTGCAATACAATATTTTATATTAATTTAAAAATAATTTTTTTTTTAATTTTGTGAAATTATAAGAATTAAAGAATTAGTCGTTACTACTAAGAAATCTTAAATGTGTTGTCTTGCAAAAAAAAAGAAGAAAAGAAAAAAAATTAGCCGGTTTTATTGCCTCACGTGCATTTGGAAAGTTAATTATCATTACCGAGAAACAGGACGAATTCGCCAACGGAATATCCCAAGAGGACCTTCAGCCAAGGTCGTCTCCAAAATATATATATATATTTTTTTTCTCTTTTTACACTTTTACGAGGTAGAAGAAACAATGAAAGAAAAGAGTAAAATCGTTAGGTCTATACTCTTTTGGTCATTTGACTCTTTTTCTTTTTCTTTCTCTTTCTTTGCCAAAAAAGGGTCGTCTACTTTCTCTTGTTCGTTTTTTTGGTGTGTGTGCCACAAAGATGATTAGTCTGAAACGTTTTTTGATTTTATACATAGAGACTGTAGGTCAAAAATTTTGATTAGTTCACTTTTACGATTAAGTTTCAAAACGTATCATTATTTTTGTATCTTAAGCAAAGTTCCTCTTGAAAAAAGAAAAAATAATCAAAAAAGAAATAAAAAAGATATAATAATTAAGAAAAAAAAAGTCGTTTTATTTAATGAAAACATCAAGTATCAAATTAAATTAAAAATTTCAAAAATAATTTAATTAAAAAAGTTCGAGTAACAATAATAATAAAAAAAAAAAATCGTTTTAAAAAAGAATCCCATCCTTCATATCACACAACAAAGTCGTTTAATTCCTTACAAGCAAAGAAATTTGAAGGCTCAACCGTCAACTTACACGTATATATAGCAAAATAAAAAAAAAATCGAATAAAAATAAAGACAGTGAGTAAAAGAAAGAGAGAACGTAAAACTCGTTGGAATTTCACATTACCCGCAGCAGAGAGTGCACCAATGTACCAAAAGTGCATTTCACGTATTACCCCATACACACATACACATTAAAAGTAGCAGTTTTTCACATATATACATATACACAGAGAGTCAAAGATCTGTACCATAAGCCATAAGAGAGAGAGAGAAGAAAGAACGAAAGAGAGAAAGAAAAATTCACGGTCTACGTGCGTATAGGTATACATATATAAAAGGGCCGGGGCCTTCAACGTTCGCGCGACCTTCGACGGCCCTGCCTCTCCCCTTATACCTCAAGTCCCCGCATATACATGTATATATATACATACAGATAACCCCAAACGACCGTATATACGACTTGGTCTTCGCCGACCAACCTCCATCTCTCTTTTCTTCTTCTTCTTCTTCTTTTTCTTATTCTTCATCATCATCCTTGCCTTTTTTTTTATTCTTCTTCTTCTTTCTCGTTCCATCTTCTCCACCTCTGCCTCGAGGCAAAAGCGCGTTTTCTTTCTTTTTTTTTTATTCTTCCCTTTCATGCATACATACATATACATATATACCAAGAGTCTCGACGTTCAAATTCTTCTCTCTCTCTCTTCGCTTATATACTTGCAGAGCCATATAGCTTGAACCTTCTTTTTCTTTTTTTTTTCTTCTTCTTCTCTTTTTTTCTTCGAAAACTATCACGTACGGAATTCGGTAGCCACAGGGCCGATGCAAGAAAAAGAGAGAAAAAGAGAGAGAGACTCGACCGGTAGCAAGTTTCTCTCTCTCTTTCTTTCTTCTTCGACTAACCCTAAACTTAATTATTTTAATCTTTGAAAGGACGAAGAAGGAGGAGGAGGAGGAGGAGAAGGAGAAAGAGAGTCCCAAAAAGAGAGCCAGTGGCTTCGAAAGGCGATCTCTTTCTTTCTCTCTCTCGAACTCTTTTGCCACTGGGCATATATAATACTATATACTATATACTCTCGCGGGGTCCCGTTCGATGCCTTCTTTCTTTTCAATACTTTTATTTTTTTATTTTTCTTCTTTTTCACCCCCTTCCTTTTTTAACTTCAGCGTCTTTATCCTCGGGACACCAGCAAAATATATTTCTTTTTGTTTTTTTATTTCTTACCGATTCCGTTTTACACGCATACCTATATAGCAAGATATCTCATCCTTATTCTCAAGCTTCCCTGTGGAGTATCTATTTGGTTCTGGAGTTTTTTTTTTTTTTAAAAAACTCATCTACATCTTTAGAGAAGCTGATGAATATAGAAAGGAGTTTTTGATTTGTAACATACTAATAAAAAAAAAGGGGGAATAGAAGCGAAATAGGTTTTTGGTAGTCTAGTTTATAAAATATAGTAAATGAAACTTGTTAATTTTATGAATAAATTTTAGCTAGATATTAAAATAGTAAAAAAAATATTTATATACCTATAGTGATTGAGTTGCTTGTATTTAATTTACAAAGAGAAAGGATTATTAGAACGGATAATATTTCATGAGGAAACTTTTATGATACTTTTTAATTTGTTTTTTCATATTAAAGCTCTATTTTCCGCTCAATGTGAAATGTACATACCATATTTGAATATTTAAACGGTAAGTATAATCGTTAAATAAAATAGCCATATAATTAAAATTATTGAATAAACATAAATAATAAAAATTTTTTAAAAATATTACTCTCTTATAAAAAAGAAATAATATCTGAAGAAATATAAATGTTCTAGAAAATTCATAATTATCACTATCGTATCGTACCTTATATATAGTCAATACATATACATATACCAGTAAGTTACTCCTCGTAAAATCGAAGTAAATGAAACATTCCAACTCTCCGGAAGTTCATTAAAGCGTAGAAGATAAAAAAAAATGGAGAAGGAGGAGGAGAGTCAGAGTTTAAAAAAGAGAAACGAGAGAGAGAGAGAGAGAGAGAAAGAAGGGAAATAAGATAAATGAAGAAACATAATGGAAGGACGAGGCGGAATTCAGAAGGCAATTTACGGTAGTGGAGAAAGAAAAAGAGAGTAGTAAGATGGGGGGTGTAGGGGTTTTGTATAGTAATAAAAAAAGAAAAGAAATGAGATTTCTGATATACATATACTTTGTATATAATACATGTATAACTATATTTTTAGAGATTTGGTACATGGAAAATTGCTTAAATTATTGGTAATCGAAACGATGCTTTTCCTTCAGTTCATTTTCATTATTAATTTTGCATTTTCAAACCATGTTTTTTTCTTTTTTTCTATCTAATAAAAAGTATGACCTAAAATAAAAACCTTTAGGTTATATCCTATAAAATACCAGCTTAACAGTTAAACTCATCTAAAGTACCATAATAAAAAAAATCTGTACATCAAATCATAAAGCATATCAACCTTTTGTAACTAATTTCACAAAATTTTCTATAAATTTTTAACACCAAAATTTTGCTCTTCCAAATATTATTAAAAATCTCATTTTACCTTATAGTGCACCTATAAGTGCACCAATAAGCGAGCGAGTGAGCCAAACGCGTGCGTATATAGTTTTCCAATACATACTGAAAAAGATCGCTGCATGTGCACAGATAGATATACTTCTACCTATATACACACACCTCTCTTTTCCACATGTTGCTTCTATATATCCACCGCAGCCCTCATAGTGGAGGTTGCATCCTATAAAAGGGGCCCCTCTCGTTCTCCAAGTACGTATGTATGTGTGTATACTTCCCTCAAGGCACATATACGTATGTATATTAAAAGCACATATATACAACATACACACGTAATTTTACATTCGTATATGCATGTGTATGTATGTATGTATGTATGTATGTATGTATGTATGTATACACTCACGTGCAGTACACTCTCGTGTGCTTGCATATACAGAGGAAAGCATAATAAGAGAAAAAAAGAGAGGAAGAGAGAGAGAGAGATGTAGGGGAGGAAGAGAGAGAGAGAGATGGTAAAGGAAGTGAGGGGTAGGTATATGAGGAGAAAGAACGAGCAAGCGAGCAAGCAAGCGAGCTGCTCAGATAAATATGCGGGAGGGGCCGGAATTCCTCACTCGGTTGCATTCCAGGCTTTCCTCCTCCTCCTCCTTTCTCGTTCCTCGTTTCTTTCCCCCTCTCCCTCTCCTCACCACTCCCACCCTCACCTTTTCTATCCCTACCACCTTTTTCCCCTTTCTCTCTTTAAAATGTTCTATCTCTTTTTCTCTCCTTCTCGCGCGAGTATATACTCCTCCAGGCCATGAAAACTTCGTCTTTATCTCTCTTTTTCTTTCTTCTGTGCAACTGCTTATATATGCTGCTGGTACAGAGAGAAGAGAGATGTGTGTATATGTATGTATATCTCCTATACACGTGTGCATGTACGATGCTGTATGCACTATGCAGGTATATCTCTCTCTCCATCCTCCTACTCCTCCTTCTCTAACTTCTATCTTCCTCTCTCTTTCTCTCTTTTTCCTTTTTCTTTCTCTCTGCAAGGCAAGCATAAATGTTTTAGTTAGCCTTCGATAGTAATGCCCCTATATATATATATATATATATATATATATATATATATACTAGCGAGAGCTGTTTATATATATGTATACCTTCTTTACTCTCGTATCTTTCTTCAACGCGGGAATGCACCTATAGCGTTATTTTTTCCCATCTTTTTCTCTCTCTTTCTTTCAGTCTTACTCTCTTGTATATATGTATATGCTTCAATAATCTTATGTGTTTTCACCGTCTTTTGCTCTCTCTCTCTCTTTCTTGTGCACATCGCGGATCTTGCACAGATTTCTTCTAGGTTACTACTCTTCTCTCTCTGTTTTTCTTTTTTTACTATTCGAGGAGGAGAGAACTTGCTTTGCTCTTCTTCTACACTTTCTTACACCCTTTCTCTATACTTTTCTTGATTTTCTTCTTTTATATAATTATTCTTATTATTATTATTATTCACGTTACATTTTATAAATAATATTGTCTATGAAAAATAGATTGAATATTGTTGACGATTTTTGGAGTTATTAAATGTGAATTTCATACGACAGTTAAGCTTTTTATAATATCTATTTCTGTTTTATTAAACTTTAAATAGATATAAAATAGTTTTTTTTTTTTTTTTTAATTTGTTGGTACACAAAAATCAAAGATTTATTCACAATTTGAATATGTATAAGTTTAAAAAAATTTCTTCATTTTTCTTTACATCACCTTTTTATTTTTTTTTAAATTTTTTTTTAACTTCATTAGAAAATCATAATTATAAAGCACATCACCAATATAATTAATTCAAAAATAAATATTTATTACGTTAATAGAAAAATCTACAGAATAATCTTGCATATTTTAATACGATTATTACTACTGACTTTTTAATACATTAATAATAATTAAATTAAAAAAAAAAACTTGGTATATCTGACAAATGAGATTTTCCTGTACCCAGTAATTTAATTAATACAGAATATTAAAGATCCAACCATATGCACAAATAGGTCAAAAAGCAATGATCAATCATTTACACCTAGTCTCAAAAAATCTAATCTAATCATAATTCAAAAATATCACTTATCTATTTACTAAAAAAAAAAAAATCCTCTCAATCATACCAACATTAAAATTTTCCAGAGAATTTTCATCTCAAAATCTCTCTTCATACAATTCATTCAGCCATTTCATATCACAAAATCATCAAATCGAAACAAACAAATAAAAAAAACAAATCATCATATCAAAAAAATTAAATTTAACGAAAAATCACTCATACATATACAGTAGCTACACACAGCCGTAACCCAAGAATCCAATATAACCCAAGCTATCCTTACATATATATAAAAGCATCACATACATACACTATATTCCAATATATTCTACACTCCGCTGCTACTCTTACTCGGTTTAGGAGAGAAAACCGCCGCTGGACCGTTCGAGAGCATTTATATATATATATATATATATATATATATATATATATATCTATATACCCGCTCTCTCTTGCTCTTTCTCTCTCTCGCGCGCACCTTGGAATTCAGCAATCAGTTAGGTATTCAACGCTCTCCGCGAGAGCATACCATCAAGAAAGAGAAAAAGGATAAGGAGGAGGAGGTGAGGTTCTTGGCCGAGTAGGGTATAAATCGCTACCGCTTGTTTCCACCATAACCTCGCAGGGTATACATACATACATATATATTCTTTGACCCCCTCTATATACTATACTCTTACCTCCCTCTTTTTGTTTTTTTGTTTCCTCTCAAATATGCGCTCGCGCGAGCCTCCGCGTTTCTCCTCTTGCTCTTTTGTTTTCTTTCTGGAGATAGGACCTTTAGCTGATGGTTACTATGGTATATATATATATATATATATATATATATATATATGCTTTGGGACTCCTTCTAAGATATGCATCTTTCTTTCTAATCTTTTGAGAGAGAAAGATTTCGAATCTGATATATATGTATGCTGCTCTCTTGGGTTTTAGAGATATCGTGTAGGACCTTTTGATATTTTTTTTTTTTGCTCTCGTGTTCAGAGAGAATAACTTCAGAGAGGTTACTTAGTTTGAAGCGTTATCGAAAATCGAAAAGCTCAAGGATAACATGGAAGAGATGATCTTAATGTTAAATGTATGTATAAATGTCAATCTTTTTCTGTTTGTCGTAAGTATAGAATAATATCTTTTGAAGTGTATTTTGAGAAAGCTCAACGTGAAACAACTTCAAAATTTAAATTTTGTATGTTAGATAATACTTGAAAGAAAGAGAGAAACGGTATATATTATAACTGAAGTACCTCGTAAAACTAGCTCGTTTACTTTTAACAAAATGCTAATTAAATATATATAAGCACTTTCGCTTTGTAAATGAATAAAGATTTTTCAAAGATATAACGTGATTCCAATAAAATAATCTGTTTGACTTTAACTACGTAAGCGTGCGTTTGGTATATATAATAGCTTGGATAAAGAGAGAAAAAGATTGAGATAGAAGTTGGTATTTAATGTACTCACGAATATATATTATATCAATGCACTCAAGCATAAATAATAGTTGTAGTCGTACGACAAAAGCTTCTTTATCTTGAAAAAGAGAATATAAGAGCAAACAATATTATAAAGCCAAGTATATGACTATTTGAAATGTTTTAGCTACCGATTTGACCTACTAAAAAAGGAAATAAAATTAAAAAAAAGGTTTTTAGAACTATAAAATCTATATACTGATGATATGTGAACCGATTAAATTTTTAACATACCATTTATTTTACGACCTGCGAGCTTGTCTATAATATATTTTATCGAATTAGCATTAAAACGTGACATTTAGAGGTTGAAATTGAGAAATCTGATGACTTCAACCGAAATACGCAGGAAGACATAATTTCGTGCTAAGTAAACTAAATCTTATTGATTATATAGATCGGTATGAATATGTAGTTCACACTGTATAATCTTCTTTTTTTATTATATCCTTTATAAATTTTATGCCACATAACAGAATTACGATAAAATATCGAAGAAAATTTGGTATCCCAATATATAGGTATCCATAAAGTTCCAGTTTAACTTGGCACAAAAGAGAAAAGCTCGTATAGACCAAAAGACACTAAAAGAGGATATTATATTAATACGCAAACAAGCATGTATAGTTAAAAGCAAGCTGATGCTGCTGCTACTGCTATGTGTCGTTCTTGCTCAATTAAAAGACAATGCAGACTATGAAGAAGAGAGGACATAGAGCGTAACCAAATGGCAACATATATACTGACAGAGAGAGAGAGAGAGAGAAAGAGAGAGAGAGAGAGAGAAGCGGGAAATAGTGGATGGATGAGTATAAAAGAGCTTGCATTTGTACGGAGGAGGGGTAAGGGTGAGACGTACCTTCCGTTCTGGTATGCTGTGTTACGAGAACGAGCAACAGCAGCAGCAGCGTGCATTGACCGACATTTCCTGCACGCATGTATATGTATGTATGTATTTATGTATGTAGAATGGTTGTGGGGGAGTAGGAAGAAACGACAGAGAATTTAGAGTAAGAGAGTGAGATTATTTTATTTTTTTTTTGTATTGTGTATGATTGAACTGTGAAAAATTGGATATTTATAGTTGATTACAGTTGTGAGTTGGCATTTATTATAGATATGTTATTTTTGATATATTATGCGATGAAGCAATTAATAGTTATTAAAGTAAAATTATTAATTAAACAATTTAAAAAAAAGTATATAATTGTATTGTAAAGGAAAAAATATATATTTAAAGACACAAACACACTGCAAAATTCAAAGTCTTATACATATATATCCTATGCATAACACCAAGAACGTCAGCGAAAACGTAAAGAAGAGAGAAAGAGAAAAAGAAAGAGAGAGAGAAAGAGCTCGTGTGGTGAACGGATAAGAAGGGAATGCAGAGAGATGGAAAAGGCAAAGAGAGCTGCAAAAAAAAAGAAAAGAAAATAAAAAGAAGATAAAAAAATAGCTCGCGCGAGTACTGGGGGCATGTGGATGAGAAGAAGGAGTATAGGGAAGGAGGCGAGAAGAATTTTCGTTTCTCTTTTTCTCTTTCGCGAAGATGATTGCAGTCACGCTGATGGGTCCAGACGCATACATACAAACTTATACGTATACACACACACACACACACATATACATACACTTTTCACATACAACATAGGGCCCAGAAATTCCAACAAGGACGGTACGCGTAATGTGCGACTCAAGGTCGGTTCTACTACTACCTTTACTACTACTACACTACAACTATACGATCTGAGTATGGGTCCCCATGGTTCAAACTTCCCCTTCTTCTTTTTTCAGCCCTCTTACGTTCTTCTCTCTTTTACTTGTTCGTTCATTTTTTTTTTATTCTTTTTTTTTCCACAGGGTCGTAGTCTGACCTCTGACGGGGCCCAATATCCCCACCTTCTTCCTTTGTATGTCTGCTAACGTATATACACATACACATACACTTTGGTATGTTAACATGCGTGGGCCCCCTGAATCTGCACGTCTCTTTGCCGACGATTTCTATACTATATATATACACTTGTTTCTTGCTTGAAACTTGAGGGAACGCGGTAGCTCTTTAATGAAGTCTTACGTATAATATATATTGGAGGATATAGAAAAAATTTATAGTTATTACTAATTAAATTTATTTTGATATATTTATTAAGAAAAAAATAAAAATATTTTTTTATTGGTTTGAAATGATTAAATAAAAAGTTATAAAATTTTGCTATATTTTTAAACAATAAATTTTAGATACAATAAAAAAAAAATAATTGCATAAAATTGAACAAAATTTTTATCAAACACACATCAAAACTCCACTCTCTTGGAATCATACAAAACGATATTCTCATCTTTCTGCCAAGAAGATCCAACACAAATATTATACGTTACTGCATCAGTATCAGCAACAGTAGTACAGAGAGATCTTACGATGAGTAGTTCCCCACATCTTTTTACGCCAAGGAAGAAGAAAGAGACTCCGTGGACCTGCTGCACGTAGAAAAAGAAACTCTCTCTGTATGTAATACACCAAGCTAAAGCTTGCGCGGGAGAAGAAGAAGAAGAAGAAGTAAAGAAGGATCTTTCGTTCCTTCTTTTCTCTCTTTCTCTCCATCTCTTTCTCGCTTGAGAAAAAAGAGAAATAAAGAAAGACTGAGAGCTAAAGAGTATATATATAAACGAAGAGAGAGAGAGGAAGAAAGAGCAAACCGAAGGAGAAGAAGCAGCAGAATGGAAGGAGAAGGAGGAGCAAACGCAAGCGCGAGCGTCGAGTAAGAGAGAGGCTCCAAAGAGTAAAGGAATGAGCAGGACGAGGATATTAAAGCTAGTGGGAGAGAAAGAGAGGTCCGAAGGATCTCTCCAGAGTAAAAGAGAGAGAGAGAGAGAGAGAAATCAGTGGTAGAGAGGGGGGGCAAAGGAACGAGAAAGAAAGAGATAGAGTACGAAGGGAAGGGGAAAGAGAGACCAAGAGCGCGCAAGAGAAGCGAAGAAAGAGAGGTAAAAAAGGGAAAAATGGGATCTCTTAAAAATTGAGCCTTGCTGACTCTCTGCTGGCTGTCCGGCTCTCTTTCTCTCTCTTTAAAAGAGAGAGAAAGAGAAAGAAGAGGAGCAGCAGCAGCGCTGGCCAAGAGAGGAAGAGCAGCGTAGAGGAGAGAGAGAGAGAGAGAAAGAGAGAGGAGGTGGGGATCGGAATTTTGGGCCCGTAACCGACCAGTCTGGCGGAGGCCTTCGCGAAGATGAGGTGATCCTGCTCTCCCTGCCGCCTTAGCCGCCGCAACCGCTGCTGAGAGTAAAAGAGAGAGAGAAAGAAACAGCAAAGAGGCGCAGGAGCAGCAGCAACTATACACGCGCGTCTCTTGGAGTAAGAAGGATGGAACGAAAGGAAAAGAGAGAGAAAGAGAGACAGGAGCAAAAGTATGTACGTTAGCGGGAGAGATCCGAGCTCGATCTGAGAGAGACGGAGTTATAAGCAGGAGAGAAAGAGAGAGGAAAAGAAAGAGAGAGAGAGAGCAAACTATACGGCCCCGCTGAGCGTTGTCGAGAGGAGAGGCGAAGGTAAAGCTGAAGGGTACACCAGAAGGCCAAGAGCGCGCGGCCAAAGCCACGGCGAGAGCGCGAGCGCGAGGCCTCGCTCCCTCTCTCTCAACTTAACTCAATATATCTACTACAGAAAAGACCCAAGTTGGGTGCAAGAAAACGGCTCACGGAGGAGAGCCGTTTTTATTATCGCCGGTATGGACCGACAGTACACACTATGTGTACTTGTACCGGCACATCAATATCGTAGCTATGTTGACAATTATAGTACAAGCAACAACAACAACAGCAGCAGCAACAACAGCAACAATATTGGTGCTACGGTAACGAGGGGACCAAAACTTGCCAGTAATCTACAAGCATATTACCCCCAGCAGAGAATAATCAACAATTATCAGTCACGTCATGACTATCGGCAGCTGTTACTTCAGCAACAACAGATACAACTGCATCAGTTACATCAACAGTATCAAAGACAACAGCAACAACAGCAGCAGCATCAACAACAACAACAGCAGCAACAACAACAGCAGCAGCAGCAAAAACAAAATATTAGACAACATCAACACCAGTTACAGTATTACAGACAGCACAATGTACATCATCATCAGAATCAAAACTATCAGTACCACCAGCAGATGCAGTTGCAACAACATCAAACTCAGCAACAGCAACATCAGCAAGTACAACAACATCAGCAAGTACAACAACAGCAAGTACAGCAACATCAACAACAGCAACAACAACAACAACAAAGGCATCAACAGAATCATAATCATCAATATCAACATCATCAGTATCAACATCAGGAACAGATTTATGAAAATGTTGTGTCGCGATACCAGATGCGAATGTGCTACCAGAATGATTATGAAAATGATGAACAGATTCAAAGGTTTTATTGGGAACAGTGTTATAGACGTGATGATAGTGATGCTACCGCTTATTATTATTGTGAATATGTAAGGGTGCATTTGTTATATTGTTGTTATTATATTTTTTTTTTGTTTAAGTTTGTGATATGGTTGAGTGATTTTGGTTGAGTGATCGTTATATACTGTGCTTCGATATGAGTGGGAATATATAAGATATGTATGTTCTAGTTGGTTTGGAATTTCATAGTGATTACTAGTCGATCTGGTTTTGCTAGTTTGGAGAAAGCTGTTGGGGTAGAAAAAAAAATTTTTTTAGTTTTTTAGTGTTGTGTACGAAAGGTATAGATGGATATATTATTCGATTTTGGGTTGGGTGATGTTTATGTATAGGGGTTTGGTTGAATTTATATGGAATGTGGTAGATTTGCAAGAAATGATCAAGGTTGGATATAATATATCGTCAGTTTGGAGGAATGTCTTTCTTTAAGTGTTTTAGTGAGACAGAAAGATATTGTTTTGTATATAATTTGTTTCTTTTAATATTGTTATTCTATGTGTTGAATATGAAATTTAGTGTCGAGTGATATTCTCAAAAAAATTTCTATGGCTAAAAGGATAGTTTAGTGAGGTGTAAGATACAAAGCATCAGGAGTTGATCGTGAGATTGTTCAAATTAAATTTATTTAAGTTGATGGATATTATTTTGAAAACTTAGAAATATGCTTATGTGTCTAAGTTGATTAAACATTTTTACGTTGGTGTGATCTTTAAGTTGGTTTTTCTTTTGATGAAAATTAAATATTTTGAGAAGATCCTAGTAACATACATTAAATGAATTAATACTAAAAATAAATACAAAAAGAATTTTATATTTTAAAGAAATGATTTTAAACACCTGAAATTTCCCGATCTTATAAAAAGTGTATCAAATGAAGTTACTCGTTTAACCTTGAATCATTCGGCCAAACACAAGTACCACCAGTACTTTCAAATATTATTCTTACAATAACCCAACACAAATTTTTTTTCCATCATCAATATACAACCAACAATAAAGATCACACAATCTTTCGTAAAAAATGATAAAATAATAAAATAAAATTCAATCACAAAATCATAATATCGTCACGACATACGTATATTTCGAAATCGATTCAACCGAGCGAGAGCATTCCAAAGAAGCGCGAGTATATAGCTCGCGTTCGTGTGCTCCGTAAGCTGAAATCGAAAAATCCTCGCTCGGTTCTCTCTCTCTCTCCAGCTTCTTCTTCTCCTCCACCTCCTCCTCCTCTTCCATATATATCTCTTTCTCTTTCCTCTGCAGCAGCAAACGGAGGCTGCGCGCCACGAAGATTCTCTCGTGCTCCAAGTCGGTCCGTCCAACCAACCAAGCAAGCAAGCCAGCGAGCGGTTAAATCGAGAGGAAGAGAAAGAGAGAAAGAGAGAGAAAGATGCACGGAATGCCGGGCCTTCTTTCTTTCTCTCTCCCTTCTCTTTAGCTTTCTGAAGCAGCATCAGCAGCAGCAGCCTCTTTCTCTCTCTTACGCTGCAACGGCGATTATCGATGCGTTTCGTTGCATTCGTCGATGATTCCCCGAAGGCGTTTTTGGTGTTTCTTCTCGAGAGTCCCGATGAAATTCGAGATACGAAAAGAGAGGCGCGCGCGCGCGTCCATTCGCGGCCCCGAGGCTTTAACTGACTATATCTCCACCTTTCTTATTCTACCATCCCTCCCTCCTCTTTCTCCTCCTTCTTCTTCTCATTCCACTGTGATCGAGAATCAATAATTTTCGCGCGGGCTACTGAAGTTCCTCGCCTCTCTCTCTCGTCGTTTCGACTTGCGATTTATAAGCTCATAAGGGTATTAATTCGTCGTCCTCGTTGCCCTCGTTATTTTCTTTTATTTTTATTATCTTTCTCCTTTCTCTCTGTGTTACGATCGTTTCTTCAAGCGAGATGAGATGCTCTGGGCAAAATTTAGGGACGGTTATTAGGCCTTTTTTTGTTTTCTTTTCATTGGGATATATGAATGCGCTTGTTCATCGGGAGTTCATCAGTCGTTCTACCAAATATATTTATTTATCTACTGGACAAATCATGATGATTCATTGAGTTTATTTAGTTGAGTAATTAAAAGGAAGTTCGTAAAGTAAGAGGAAAGAAGTAGAAGAGAATATGAAAAAAAAAAAACAGAATAACCGGTTTTTCTTAGATTAAATGATAAGGTTTATGATTTTTCTAAATATGTAAATTTTATTATTCAAAGAGAATGGATATAACAAAAAAAATAGGCGACATGTAGGTATATATAGTACTTGATCTGAGCGGTGATTTTTTTTTTTTTGTTAAAGTCGGTAATTGGTAGTAGTAGAGAAACGAGTAATAGAATTGATTAATCTCGGTGTTAATGAAAATATTTGAAATACTTTCTTGATTAAATTCAACTACATTTTTTTTTATTATTGAAAGAACAGACTTGTAATAAAATGCAAAAAAAAAAATCAATTAATTTTTTTCTTTTTTTTTGCTATTAAATGTTTTACTTTCAATAGTTAAAGAATTTAATAAGAATTTTGTTAGATTCTAAGGAATGAAACTATACGATCATTAACTTTTTTTTTCTAAACAGTTTACAAGTAACCTTTTTTTTCGTAGATAAAATTGTCTCATTAATGTGATAATTTCAATAAGAATTTGAATTAAAATGTTAGATAAAAAAAAATTACGAATAGTCCTTGAAATAACTAACATTATAATAAATAATAATTCATATTAAATATACACAAAAAAAACATTACAAAAAAACACAAAGTAAATCAATCACCATATCTTAAAAGCAAGTTCCGTTTCTAATTCTCAAACAGTCAACATAATTTTCAAAATCATACACCACATGCTCGCTCTCTAATACAATTTAAATAATAATAATAAAAAAAAAAGGTATACACCATACATATTTTCACTCTCCAAATACATCCAAGTCTATACTTAAAACCTTATAGTTAGAAAACATTGGACCAATTTCGCCTCCGCATAAATTCCATTTAGTAATGAAAATTCGTAGTGCTCGCACAAGTATAACAGCCAGCAAGCAGCCAGCCAGTAAAAGCAGCGCGATTTAGATCGGCATTTGGCTCTCTTACGACGATTATACACATACGTAATTGTTTTGGTTGGTCGACCTGGTCTAAAGCTAGCTATAAGAGAAAGACAGAGATGGAGAGAGAACGCATAAGATATTCAAATCGCGACCCAAATTTCCACGAGAGAAAGAAAGAGAGAGAGGCAGGCATCAGAAATAGCTTGCTCTCGACTGACGGCCGCGCAATGATCTCTCTCTCTCTCTCTTTTCTCTCGCTATATATTTTGCTCGCTCTCTTTCTCTCTCGGCTTGGCTCTCGCAATCAGCGTGCTCGGCATTTTTCTTTACCTTCCCTTTACCACCTCAATATACCCCCCCCCCCCTTTTTTTCCTCCTTTCGAGAGATTATTTTTCTCCGTCTCCGAAATAAATGCGAGAGTTTATATATATATATGTATGTGGTAGAGAAAAGAATGCGATGGTTATATCAGACCGAGGTAATCAAGTTTGGATTTATTTGCTATATAAGAACTTGCCGCCGCAACGATATCGATCTTTTAAAGTTGCATAATTGAAAAATTTACTGGATGCTTGGTTTTACGTATTTTGTATATGATTTTCTGATTTTTCTGTATTTAATTTTTTTTTTCGTTGGTATTTTAGGCTTTTTCTTTTTGGCTTGTTAGTTTAGAACATTTTTTGAAGTTTTGAAGTTTACGTTTGAAAATTGATTTAATTATTTTTATATTTAAGTTTATAACTCATACCAAAAAAAAAATGATGTTACTTTTATTTTACAAATTTGCTATATATAACTTTATTTTTTGCCAAAAAATTTATTTTTATACAATATTGAAAATTAAATGTTCACTAACAAAATTTTTTGAGTGAAGTCACTTTTTGGCAAAGCATATCAAATCTTAAAAGCATTGTACACAAAATAGCCCATCGACCTCACAAAAAAAAGTATCTCAAAAAAGACTATACTCAACAAAATTTACACAGTATCCAAATTAAAATTCCATTCTCTACAAAAAAAAACCTTATACCTTATTTTTAAATATTTTTTCTTATTTTTCTGTTACAGGCGAAAAAGGAGATTTACGACGTCAAGCAGCAACGATTATGCTTAGCCCAAGACGAGTACAATCACCTCAACAATGCCCTCAGTACACTTGGAGCTTCTCGTACAAGTCGTAAGTATCCTTCCTCGTATTATAGACCCGCTATTATAAAATCCTATCTCTCTCTTTCTTTCTCTTTCGCGTGTGTATATGTAGGTATACTTGGCATTTAATAATTGCGAAACTACATACGCGTTACTCGGTAGCTATTTTCCCAGACTTAGCTATATGCCTTCATTTTTATATTCTTTACTTGCAGTTTTCTGATGCAAACTCGCATCGCTTGATTAAGGGTCGCTTAAATTATTCAGACACCGAACTATGCCGGTTATAAATTAGATAACGTCGTCGCGCTTGTTTATATATATCATATCGCGTGAGAACGGTTATTTTTCAATTTTAATTTTACATTTCTTTTTCTTTTTAAATAACTCAACGATTAAAATTTAGCGACTATAACGTATAATAATTTGTAAAATGGAATTTCCGGTACGTTAACTTCTTCCTCGAATACAAAAGTAATCCGAGAAAAAAAAATTTAAGGACGCGTAAAAATGATGCCAAAGAAACGTTTTTAAAAAATTTATAACTTCACGTTAGTGAATTCCATAAATTTAACTCCCCTTCTCCCCCTCTTTTAAAATTCACCTAACTCGAACGTGAAAATTCTAATGAGCCCTCGTTCTTATTATTATTTTTTTTTTGTTCTTTTTCCTTCTACCTTTCGCATATACAGTATGTTCGAGCACGAGTTCGCTCAGCACGAAGTACGACCCGGATCTACTCAAGTGCGACGTGGCGCTTGCCAGGAAGCGGGTTTCACGTCTCAAACGTGAATTGGAACAAATTCGAGCTGAGATGAATTGCACGCAGCGTGGTGTTGATACGCTTGCTAGGTGAGTTGAAAAATGTTTTTTTTTTTTTGTAAATTTTATTATTGATTGAAAATTCTTAGAATTATGTAATAGATGTTTTATGTAAATGAAAAATAAATATAAGAATTTTATTATTACGACTAAAAGGAGCGGCTAAAATATCTGGCTAAACTTTCACTGGTTATAAAATTATTATGACGTCTATAACAAGTTTTTCTTGACATTTTTATTAAGCATTTGAAAATATAAAAACAAAGATTGTAGGCAATTTTCTTTTGAAGGTTTTCAAACGAATCATTTTGAAATAAATGATTATCAATTTCCGATCGGTAAATCAAGCACCCGCTCAATTCAAATGCAAATATTTCGTGCTGTAACTTAAGAGAATCTACGTTATCTCCATGTAAATTGGAAATTTGTTACATAAAAAATTATTGAAACTAAACACATTTTAACATAGTCAATAGATAGAAAAACGATAAATCTTAAAAAGTAAAATAAAAAAATTTAAAAAACTAATAAAAATCGTTTGCAAAAAATTTAACAGCGTGGAGCAAAAGCTGAGCTCACACCACGCAGGCTGCTACAACATAACGGAAGCCCAAGCCATAATGACCGAACTTCGAAATATCCAAAAAAGCCTAAGTTCAGGTGAAAAAGAAAAGGCCGAACTTATGCAGTCGCTAGCTCAGTTAAAAGACGAACTTACAAGGCTGCAGCTATGCGAGGGTAGTCCAGACGCCTCAACTTTAAGCTTACCTCAGGAAAAGCTGAGTACCGCATCACAGACCGATTTGTCGGGTGAACTCATGCCGATCGGTACTCGACTCGCCGAGATGGCTCGTATGAGGCTACAGTACGACGAGGCGAGAAAGAGGATTCAACTTATCCAGCAGCAACTTGCTGATCTTGAGGAGAAGGTAAGCTGGTTGATTGATCTTTTGGATGGTATTGGGATGAAGGTTTGTGTGTAATATTTTTTTTCAATTTATTTCTTATCAATTTTTGATCGAGTTTATGATTGTCGACAAATAGTTTTTTAAAATAAAAAAGAACAAGTACACGAGTCACTTGTTATTATTTGAAAATTGATTAAATTCCACATGTTCATCGATGCGTTCGAAAAACATTTTGAAATATTATACCGAGAAAGAAAAAAAAGATCCATAAGTATCCTTGGAATAAGTAGCAAAACAAAATGACAAAATCAGATTAAAAAAAAAGAAAAAAAAGTTAAGGATCAAGTACAAGCAAGCAAGCAAAGAAGAAGATGAAGAAGGAATAAAAAAGTAAAAAAGTATTAAAACGTGTGTGTACGACGTTTGGTGTGTGTATTGCAGGTGATACCCGGCCAGACGGAAAGCGACAAGGACAAGCTGCTGCTGTTCCAAGAGAAGGAGCAGCTGCTTCGCGAGCTACGCAGCATCACTCCCCATACACGTACACAGCAGGACATGAAGAAGATACAATGCGAGATAGCAAGGCTCGAGCAGGATCTCAACAACGCTTTTGAACTATCAAATAAAACCATAACAGATCGGGTTAGGCTTCACGAAGAAAAGCAGCTGCTACTTCAACAACTCAAGGATGCATTAAGGTATGCTGTGATACTTCTTTTATTTTTTTTTATGATGATCTTTTCTCTTAACATCTTTACACACTTGTCTAAAGATATGTATTTCATGAATATCAAAGATATTAAAGTGGAGATAATAAATCTGTGATGTGATGCAGGTCGATGGCAATGTTGGAGGGTCAGTTGAAGAGTCTGTCTGCGAGTACGTTGTCAGTTAGCAGTAGCTCATCCCTGGGTAGTCTCAGTACGACAAGTAGCAAAGGCTCGCTGAGTTCGGGTTTGAGTTTTACTGACATATACGGTGGACCTCAATGTATGGGTGGCAGTTCTGGTCAGCCAGAACGTCCAGTTGATATGGTTGATCTGCATCGACGGGTCGAGCGACTGCTGAACAAAGGCAGCGAATCGAATCTTGCAACGACAACCAGTACTGTTTCAACACCATCCACTATCCTCGTTGGTAACAACAACAACAATACTGGACCAGGTGCAGCAGTTCCCAACAATTTGGGTACTCCATCACCCGGACGTTCGCAACCAAGTTTATCACCACGTTCCAGTCTATCCAGCGTCTCGCCACCAGTGTCACCACTCTACGAGAACGCTCCGGTGAGTACCATCCCACTCTGACCCTTAACAATTAACTCAATTGAGTCAGGCAACATTGATCTCCTATCATTAAAAACAGTCGTTTGCAAAATCTCTACAGGTCGGGCCACCACCTACGTATGAGCAAATCGAATATCAACGTAGACATCAGCTACGATTAATGTCAACTGCTTCATCTCCTCATCTGGATCGTACCCAGCTTGAGGATAAATTAGCTGAATTAAGGCTCAGTCAACAAACCATCCAGGAACAACACTGTCCTGGTACCGAGCATCACAATCATCATCAACATCAAGCTCACCAACATCATCACCATCAACAACAACAACAGAGTTTACAACAGCATCATCAGCAGCCGAAGCATAGTTCACAAATTCCAATGGACTTACAATCCTGTAACATGTCTCAAGGTAGTGGTCTTGGTAGGCCGGCTCTTACCCAAGAGCCACCTCTGTCACCAATTAGCGAGACACCACCACCAACGGGAATACGTTCGCGAGCTAGCTCGTCGGGTACGAATACCCGTTCGGTATCAGCTGCAGTGTCAGATGAGAGCGTAGCCGGTGATTCGGGCGTATTTGAGGCCTCAAACAGACGACGATTGTCTGGTGTTCTCGGTCAGGACAATCTTACATCCGGTGAGGTTAACCTCGAAACAGCTCAAGTTCAAATCAAACTAAGGTGAGTAAATTCATGGAGATATAGGTATATAAGAAAATAATGCTTATACATATATAGTAAATTGATCGAGCATCGTAAATCATGTATCAATGTCCGTTAGGTCTGCAATTAATTTAATATGACCACACGTTTATCTTATATATGACCGATCGATCGAAAGATACATGTATATGTATATACATATACATAAAAGGATCACGAGTCTAATCACAGTATCATTTTTTTTCTCGGTTCTCAGGTACTCGGTCAGCGACGGACTTCTCCATGTTGGAATCGAGCGAGCCAGAAACCTTGCCGCCCTCTTCATTCCCGATAGCATGCAAGTGTAAGTATATTATAGTACATACAATCTAGAGCGTCGTATCGATTTACTCGTCTTCTCCGTAGCTTTTATAACTTGGCAAAAGAGCTCTATGCCAGCTTAAAGCTCGCGCGCGTATTCTCGTGTGTGTATGCAATAATCACTATACTCATGACGAGGCCACGACCAAAGCAAGCTGTATATATATCTAAAGCCACACTCTCTTCTCACTTATCGATTACTTGAATGTTTCGCGACTTCAAATTTCCTCGGTCGTGTAATCGCGATATTTGAGAGTATGTGATTATTATACTCTATGGATATTGAATAACATCATTAGAGGTTTTTTTTTTAAACTGTGCTATTTATGATAATTTGATGAAGTGTTTTAGATTTTGATTGCTCATTTGAATTATAATTGGAATAAATAATGAGTTAAAATACAAAAAAATATTAGTTTAATTTATGAAGAAACTAAATAGTTCAATTTCATGATCAACAGGTACATAAAAGCTGCTTTGCTACCAATGCAGCCACCAGTGAATCACGTGTGTTGTACAAAACCGGTGATGGATTTGCGTAAGCCAACGTTCGGCGAAACATTCCCCATTGCCGTACCACTCAATAAGCTTTACACCAAGACGTTACAAGTCAATGTCTGGTGTACAAGTGGAGAGTCTGAGGAGTGCTTGGTAAGTTTATCCTCAACCCATTTTTATTCACAAAAATTACCATCCTTGGTATTCAAAACAAGAAACTAATCCATTATATTTGATCATTAGGGTTCAGCCCAAGTCTCACTGGCAGACTTCAGTCCAGAAAGTCCTAGCGTTAAGTGGTACAACATCCTGTCGTTCCGCTTTATGCAGCCATCGAATTCTGCTTCAGCTAGCAGTACGAGTAACGAAGCTAAGGGACCACAATCATCCCTTTCGGGTTCACAACTCGCCCTAGCAGCTGGACGTCACGATAAGCAAGAGTCCGAAGTATCCATGTACCGAGGCAATGGTCCACATAGTGGTAACAGCAGTAACAGTAGTGGCAGTAATGCTGCTGGTGGACAAAATGCCAAGGAGGAGAGCAGCGATGAGAGCACGATAATAAGCTCCCAGACGTCGACGCTCACACGTAATCAAGGCTGCGATGAGCTGCAGACCGCGGTTTCGTTACGACTCGAGGAACTCGCCAACTGTCTTAAGAGTCCTGAAGAAGAGGATGAAGAAGATGGGGATAGCGATAGTGCGAGTGGTGACGATAGCGAGGACAGTGATGAGGAAGGTATCGTTGTCGAGTTCATGATGGAGGAAAGTGTGCTCGAAGACGTACTTGAACATGAGGTATGTTCATCTCTTAGATCAGTTATTGCTTATCAACATGTTTGAAGTTAATGAGAATGATATTAATTTTAAACTGTTATTTTTATAGGAGGATGAAGAACTGGCAGAGGAAGAAGCGGCAGCAGCAGCTGCTGCAGCTGCGTTAGCGACAACATCAGTAACGGAAACAGAAAGCGCAGTTAAGAACCAAACGCTTGACAAAGAAACAAATACCGAATGCGTTTTCATTCCGGAACAGGGTAAACAAAGAAAATTGTCAGCAGCGGGTGTTGTACCAGGAGCGGTGCATGATGACAAGAATTCCATTGTCATTAAGAGGAGTCAAACCTTCTCACCAAGTGCAGCAGTTAGTCGGAATCATTACATCTGCCGAGTAAGTCTTTGTTTCTCAAACTTTATTTAAAAATGGTCTGTTTCACGATGACATTATCTTATCAATCAAATCTGTATTTTTCTACAGCTAAACCGCAGTGACAGTGATAGCAGCATGCCATTGTACAGGCGAGGTGGACCTTTCCAACGTAACTCAGTGGAGCGTCGCTCTCTACGTTGGCGACGACCGTCATCAGCTCTCGGTTGCAAATCGCCATCAATCTCCAAATCCAAATCCTCCTCGTCGTCACATTTCCCACCCACTGCACGTACCTCGCTCGATCTCGAGCTTGATCTTCAAGCTCAGCATGCTCGACTTACGAATCTCCACGATGAGTTGAGCAGGCTGCGCGAACTTAAGCACAGGCTTGAGCAGGCACGTGAACGCGGTGATGTTGACATGGCAAGTTGGCTACTTGAAGATGACAAGTTCCAAGTGCTAATGCAACAGGCTGAGAGTGGACGTAATGGCAAGAGTCCAGAGGACAAAAAGGTTGAAAAAATGCTGCGTAAAACTAGCAAGGAAATTTATAAGCTGAGAAAGACGAAGGCTGGTAAAGGAAAACCTGACATCATCTCTTTCAAGTAAGTATCTTTGGTATATTTTACTATTATATACTTATAAAAATTATCTGATTCTTTTGTAATAAAAATCTAATGCATATGATGTTTTCTTTTACAGAGAAAAAATGGCCTTCTTCACCAGAGTAAATTTGAACGTGCCTGTACTGCCACCAGAAGAACTGACGACAGACAAAATCAGCACGCCAGATCATCGCAGACACGCTAGCGAACCTTGTAAAACAAGTTTAAGCTCGAGCAAAAGTTGCGGCACATCAACGCACAATCACGCGAGTCGTAAATCCAGTGGACCACCTACGATTTCAAACGCAACTAGTACAACCGTAGTGCCAATTGTAGAATCGTCAAACGAACATAACGCCAAAAGAATGAGCAAGGTGGAAACTGAGTCTCTTGCTCAAGAGACAATAAAGCAACCAGAGGATGAAGATGGTGAGCCTAAAAGGTATGAGTACGTTGTTGATCGCGTACTCGGAGTTGAGGTCTGAACTATGACATTTTAAAGTCAATGGGTTTATAGATTCTTAGGCAGGATTGTCTTTTGTTTATCAAAAGTTTTCGTAGATATGCGTGGTAGACGTGTACGTTGTGCCAGATTATGGCAGATGATGAACGCTACGAAAATTAATCAAGAAGAATGTAAGTGGTAGAATCTACTTGTATTGCGTTGACTTACAAGTTAGATTTATCGTATTCTTCTTTGTATGTGTCAATTTTTTTATGGTTGGTTCAATACTCTGCGGGTTTCTATTTTTAAATCGATAGATTTCGTACGAGGAGATTGTACTTTTTTTTTTAAAAAAAATTGATATGAAGAAAGCAATAAGAAAAGGCTGTTACGATTGTTAATGATAAAATTATTGCTGTTAAAAATCTTTTTTTTTTTATTTAACAAAATTTTTGTGACTGAAAGTGAAATTTCATGTCATAAATTGTAGAATCATTTGATACTGCAATAATAAAATGATAAATCTGGGCTTCCGAGAAGTCGAGTTTTGAAATAAATGTATTTATTTCACATTGTAACACAATTTATTACAATAACTTGTTGATAAAGTAATAGTTTATGAATGTTTGTTGCACTTTGTTTCAATCAGAATTAAACTTAAAAAATTGAAGCATAAAAACTATTGCCAAATTTGTTATAAAAAAAAAAAACAAAATACTTTCAAAACTCACATGTCTCGAAGTTGTTACTTTATTATCTTATTAAATTAAGAATGAACTATAAAAAATTGTCTCGTAAGAAATTTTTAAGCATTGTAAAATAAAATAAAATTATAACGGTGTCTCGGGCACAAAAAGGAAGGTATCCTCGCTAATTGCTTTTCTAACTCAGCTTCGCGATCAAATGGTGCGAATAATGCCTTAGTGGTTAACTCGTACAGAATAGACTCAATTTTGAAGCTCGGCACGCCTCATTCGTTCAAATTAAACAATAAATACTTAAGACATATTTAAAAATAGTACTTCAAATTAATTTAATTTGTCAATTCGCATGTAACTAAAAAAAATTTTTAAAAAAAATTCACCAGCGGTCTAGTAATTATCTTCTTAATATAGTCTTAAGCATTAATTGTTTACAATGTCTCGTAAAGTTTTAAGAAATAAAAAAAAAAAAAGAATCGTAGGTGCCATGCACGACTAAAAATATGCAAAATCTAAAAAATCAGAAACCCTTATATTATGTGATGTAAAAATACCAGAATTCAAATCTGTCATAATTTTCATTTTTATTTTATTTACTATTTCAATTGACAAATTGTTAATTCAAAATAAGGGAATGAAAAATAACACGATATAGGGTGAAAAACCCACCGAGCAGCTGGTCTGCCTTTCAAATGATCCAGTATTATTCTGGATTCATTGAACGTACTGAAGAAAAGTATACCCTTAATAAACTGATTCTTTTGCGCTTTTATAAATAAAAGATAAAATGAATCAGTTGTAATTTTGTTAAAAAAAAAAAATAATAATAAAGCTTTACGTTAAGTGTCTTAAATGTGCCTTTGTAAGAAGTTCAAACATTATACACTAACGTGTTTTTTTAAGTCGAGTGCCGAAAGCATCAAAATTACTAAATGAAAAATTTATAATAATCTTATACTTTATGAAGATACGAATCGTAAACATTAAATTACAAATTTTAAATTGTTGCTGTGAAAATTTTGTAAAATTTTTGTTGTGAAATTGTTTTATCAAATTTTATTAGAAAAAAAAATAATTTTTATCGTAATAAAGAAAAATAAATTGAGTTATGCGAAAAAAAAAGACAACGCACAGCGTTTGATCTCATCAAAGGAATGTGCCTTATTTTTGAATAAATTGCCATTCGTCCGAAGTGCGTAAGATTGTGGCAAAAATAAATGTAATAAAATAAAGATGAGAGAGACGAGCGAATATTCGTGCATAACTGAACTAATAATAATAAAAAAAAGAAGCATGTTATTAATCGAGTTTCAGCAATTGAGAGCAACTCCTAAAGTTCATAGTGTAATAGTTACTTTATTTAAATAGAAGAATTTAAGGTGGATAATCGTTTTTACTTCCTCTTTGAAATATACACAAGAGTATAGCGATGTCGAAATTCGCATGGTAAATTCTTTATTCGCTTAAGAATTAGCGAATTAAGAATCGCTGAATTTTTATACTTCATAAAACTGAAAAAAATATGGGGTTTCGGATAAAAGAAAAAATAAATAAATCACGTGAAGCAAGAGGGGAAATCTAATTATTAATTTTAATTAAAATAATTGCAAAATAGCTTGTACATATAACATTTTTTTTTTCTTTACTTTGTACATACGTATATTAATCTATCAATGACCATATGTTAAATAAATTTTACATTGCGCATATAAATATATACATAAAATAAATAAATAAATAAACTCTCGACATCGTAAACTAAAATATATAGGTTTAGCTTGTACATGATAGAAAAAGAAACAGAGGAATACATGATTTTTTTGTCTGATTCTTTTTTTACGTGGGACAATGCACGTGCCTTACGTGAATAATAAAAAAAAAAAAAAAACAAATCCTGTTGCGTTTATTGTCTTGTTTATATATACATATATATTATTAATAATAAAAATAAAAGAATATTAACGAATTGTTCGAAGAATCGTAAGGACTCGTTGTACGTCCTCACTATACCGATGTATTATTAATGTTACATTATTGTATTATTGCCTACAATTATTATTCTAATAATTTTAATTTTTATTATTACCTATTATTATTTTTATTATTATGTTATTATTATTATTATTTTCATTATTACTATTATTAATTATTATTATTATCATTGTGTAGCGTAATAAAAAAAAAATTGCTCTGTAACGAAACAAAATATTACAAACAATAATGATAATGATTCCGTAACGAGAAATTCAAATACATACACACTACTTGCTTTGTAAGTAATGAATTCCGTATGATAACGATTAAAAGAATATACTATGAATGGCATACAAAAAATAATTATCCAGTCTATTTTTATTTTTTTTCATCTTTTACTTAAATCCTTGTTTCTGCCTCTAGTTTTAAAATTGAGTTGACTTTTACGTTAACTGTGCGTGTCTTATTAAGTATTCACCCCTTTTTTTAAGGTAAGATGTACACACATACATTAAATTCTGCAGTAGAATCGATTTCTTTTTAGTACTTGGTAAAAAATTTTCTGACATTTTAAATGAATTGAAATGCTTAAAGAGAGAAGGTATAATTAACAAATAATGAATCATCACTTTATACAATGATTTAAAGAACAAATATAAATCTTAATAATTAATATTCAATTAATTAAAAAAATTGTTGAACAAAAAAAAAAATAATTATTTTTTTCTTTTTCTTTAAATAAAAAAAAAAATGATTTACTGTACTATTAATCAATATTATCCTATTGCATTTAAAATTCTAAGTAGATACATTCCGTGTACAGCAAGACAAATTAATAATTCATCATAAAACCCCCCCCCCCCCTAAAATCTACATTACCAAAATCAAAATTTATATCATTAACCATCATAAATTTCAAATCCAGCACATAAAAACTAAACTCATCCTCCGAAAAATCTCATCAAAATCACCACTTAAAAATCCACACTAATCCATCGGAACTTTGCCAAATCAACCCCACAAAAATACATTAAACCAAAGAACCCTTAATACCCCTTCTTCAATATACCTACAAGCCATGCGCACAAATCCATCCTAAAACACTTGCGCAGCTCCGCCTTCTCCCATAGATTTACCTACACACACAACTGTACATACATACATACATACATACATACCTATATCACACTATTTTTTTTTTCTTCTTTTCTTTCTCGTATATCGACGCACGCGCGTTTAGGAACGCCGGTATATTGTGTATATATATCACAAGCGATAATATACAGTACATGTATATTTGTAAAAGCTCAGTAGAGGAGAGCGCGCGTCTCGCGATGCTTTGGCCTGTCGCGGGTCGAGGCGTATCATCGCTACTGAATAACCAAAGGCCTTCTACGATCGTTAATCTGGCACTTGTACTTCAACTTGCTACTGCTGCTTTGCCGCCTGGTGCAGGTAAGTTATGGGAAAATTTTTAATGTTTTGTATTAATCGTAAGTTGCATATTGTATAATCAAGTTGATGAGAGAGTTCAGGATTGTATGTGGTAAAAAAAAAAGCTTTGGAGCTTGCAATAATGAAATTTATTCATTTACGTATTTGTGTTATTTTATTTTTATTAGTCCTAGTTGTGTTGTTTTTGACGTAAATGTATGATATTATACTTCGTGTGCTCCTTTTTAAAGTCGATTGTTTTTTTTTTTAGTTTGATGGGTCGAGGCCTCAATGATTTTATGAGTGGAGGTTACAATGTTGTATATGTACCTTGTTTTCTTTGCTTTTAACTTATAAATCTGTGATCTAATTTACTTTAATAAATTATTGAAAATATATATTTTTAGATGCCTAGACATAAAAAAAAAAAAATTTTATATTCCTAAAAAGCAATTTCATTAACGCGTACTACATTCGTCCCCTTACATTCATTAACCCATAAAATAAAACATCAATAAAAATGACACAAATATAAACATACATAGAAAATAAAAATAAAATAGACAGGTGTCACATACTACTACTACAACTACACGTGTGCGTTATAATTCCATCCTTCCCACTTTCTTATCATCACATCGGTGCAGTGAACTCAAGCACGCGGTTTAATACAGGTCGCACCGGTCGGTGAAATAGTCTTTTTTTTTTTAGTCGAACAAGTATAAGCCTTGCTTTGAAAGCATTAACTTATTTTCATCTTCGATCGGTCGCATTTATATAGAGTAAAGTAAGCGAGGACACTGAGGGGTAGTAGTAGTAGTAGTAGTAGTAGTAGTCACGTGTAAGCGCGTTATTCTGATTGAAGACTTCTTCTTTATACGTTTTTGTGGGTTTTATTGTTCTGCTAGAAATGAGGGAGTGTGCTTTTTTTTTTGTATTTTTTGAGAATTTTGCAATGGCACGCGTTATTGCGTGTTTAGATCATTTCGACGCATCGTACGAAGATAAGCCTTTATATAATTTGTCGTGGAAAAATAGCCTAAAAGTAGTTTTTACACGAAATATCCTATACCAGCGAGTTATAC
>JAPYZE010000766.1:0-57293 GCA_030522805.1 Leptomastidea abnormis
TATATATATATATATATATCTCCTTCCACCCCAAAACTTACTAAACAACAGCCTCGAACAAAGAAAAACAATATTTCGTGTCAAGAAAAAGATAGAGAATCTGTCTGTTTTTGAATTACAGCGTGTCAGCCGAAAATGCTTAAAAACTTGCAACGGCCGCTCGTATCCCGATTTCATGGAAAAATCATTTTCGCTCACAGCCTCCTGTGGACTTGAATAGATGTAGGAAAGAAAGAGAGATGTATGATACTTCGGTATAAATCACATATAGAAGAGGAGTTTTTAAGGACTTTCAAATGTAAAGTGAAAGATGAAAAGATGGAAGAAGAGAAAAAAGGAAACCGCCCTCTCTATTCGTTTTCGGCGAGTCAATAATATACTCTCGACGACTATAGGCTACTCTGGCTTTCTTCACGCGGCGATTATGCGAGTCGAGGGTCAACAATAGAGATCGATTTTGCTGCTGACTGACTTTCGTCCTATACGACATACACACATTCACCATATAGTTTTCACTATACTTTACTAGTTTTTCTTTCCGCTATACACACACACGACATCAAGTTGACGTGTTTATTTCTGTCGGATGGAGAGACGACACAGGGGGTATTTGATTTTCATGCACACGTACGACTATACGTTGAGAGGGCGTAGGACGGAAGTGATGCTAAAGAGCTGAGAGAGATATACACCGGAATTTCAATTAGAAGGATAAATCTTTAATGAGTATTCGTAGACTTTCATACTGATATATATATCCACATGTTTATTTTTAAGCGACCTATATATTTATATCGAAGCGAAAAAAATAATTAAATTATTCTGTTAGGTTTCTACAATTGTATTTTTTTCGATCGAGTTTATACATACACTGACCTGCCGAATGATGTAATGAAAATTTTATTCGTATAAAATTTAATTCTGGTTTTCAACGTCAAATGTAAATCATTATATATTGATAATGACCTTTAACCCACTTAAATCGAGCATCTCCCCCTCTTTCTCTCTCTCTTAAAAAATTATACATTTCTATAATCTAAAATTTAAATATAAATGCTTACTCGAGGAATTGCGCATTTGCAATGTCGTTTTCTACGTCTCTGATTAAAAAAAATAGAAGACGAAGAAAAAAAAATAAATACTCGCTGTTACGTGAAATCGGGTATGCTCGTACGTAATACGCATATATGTAGTTCTTGCTCTGGCTTTGTGTGTATTTGCGATTGTATAGTAAACAAGGACAGAAAGACCAGTGGCAATATCGCCGGAGGAAAATACGAGTATATTAAAGAGAGAGAGAAAAAAAAAACAAGACATCCATCAAGCGAGGTCGTTTGAATAAAGCCGCATACACGCTTGCGGCAGCGCTAAAATAATGCGGAGATCTGTAAGATTGAAGTCTCCTCGGGCCGTTACGATTCTCGCATGTGTATATACGCATACATGACGCGCGAAAATATCTAGAGAGTCCATATTGATAATCGATTAGCATTAATAATTTCTCCAAAAATAAAAAAAGATAAATCCATCGACATTTTTTTTTCTCAATCTTACAAATACACACAGTTTATTTGAATAAAAAATCAATAGCATAAACTTTTTTTAGCACAACACGCATATATCCCTAACTCGCATCCCCCAGAATTAAAAAAATCGCTAATGAAGCTCAAACGGGATGCACCAGCAGCAGCAGCATTTATACAGATTCCCTCTCTCGGACTAATAAACATCGCGAGGAGCTCGTAAAATCGATTAAGTCCGCATTAGGGTATCCAAGGTAAAACCGGTAGCGGTAGCAGCAGCAACAACAACAACAACACACACAGCAACACTTTTACCAAGTGGTATAAGAGTAAGAAAGAGGAGAAGAAGTGAATTCGCGAGCAGAGAGTCTCTCCTGCACGCGGCATCTGGAAATTTGAGAGTAAGGGAGAAAGAGAGTCTTCTTGGAGGAGAAAGAGGCACAGGGTATAGAGGAGGCGGAGCGCCAAGAGAGTCGAGAGCGTTCAAGAGAGTGTGTAGAAAAAAAAGGCCGCGACGAAGAGTAGAAGAAAAGAAAGGAATATATATGTATATATTCGCTTCTTTTTCTCCATATTCTACAGTAATACATACGTGTATGCGAGTGTGTAGTGTGCAGAGAGATCCAAAGGTGTGAGATGAGCGAGCGAACGACGGAGTAGGTATATAGCGCCGGGGGGAAGAGAGACGAAGAAACGAGAACCGGTTGCTCTCCTCCTCCTCCTTCTCCTCTTCACTCTTCTCCTTCGCAGGAGCATCAGCAGCAGCAAACCGAGGCCTGTGGCAGAGCGAGGTAAACACGCGATGCCGATGTAGCATCTCTCCGACCAGCTACCTCCCACCTCCTCCTCCTTAACTCTCATCCTCTTTCTCTTCTCATTCTCATCTCTTCTTCTTCTTCTTCTTCTTCTTACTTCCTTCGCTTATATGTCCTGGACTTCCTTTCTTCCTCTCTCGTCCTTAGTTCTGTTTCTGTCCGATGTTACACCGATTTTTAGAGCCTCAGCTAAATTGATTGCCCCTCAAACGCTTATTTCTATTTTCTTTCTTTCACTCTCGCACTATTTTGCTTCTTTTCTTTCTTTCATCCTCGATCTTTTTCATTGTTACGTAAAGATATATATATTTTACCGGTTTATTCTCGCTCAACGATAATATATACCGATTTCTTGCGACTATTACAAATATATCTTGGCCTTCCTTATATTCCAGGAAAAATCTAGTGTACCGAGAAGGATTGAGGAATGGAAATAAAATCGCGAGATTTAATCCGAGATTGAAAAGTGCCATAGCTAGTCTATACGAGAGTACTTCCATCATATCCTTCTTTCGTCGTTCAATTATCTCTTTTCCTCTGTAACTCAATCTACTGTACTCGCTGGGCCTATATTCGTCGCATCAACGAGCCCGAGAGATCGATCCGCACAGTAGTCTATAGTCGTCGAGTATAGCTTCTTCGCGTCCTCGAGGATGTCGGTAGCGGTTAATGCTAATACCAAGTAGCTCTCCCCCTCTCTCTTCTTCTCTCCGATTTCGTTAATCGTCCCGTCCTTACTATCCCCACTATTACTGTCAACGCTTCTTCCGTCGCCTTCTTTTTTTTGCGGCTGCCGATTTGTGCAATCTGTGGCTAAAAATATACGAGTGTAAGGATTGGTAAACGAGATACACGAGCAAAAAGTATATATAAGCGTCGTTGACATCGAGGGGTATATAAGCTGAAATGCGAGTGTTTATTAGTCTGAGAGATTTGGATTAGGATTGATTGTTCTTCTTTTTTTTTCTTCATCGGTGCGTTCTACTTTCTTATAGCTTTTTTATATTGCCTTTGATGCTGCCGTTATTAATTACATCTTGCTTGACCGTCATTTATTTTATGATTGCTGTTTGCCAAATGTTAAACGAGGTATAGAAAAAAAACTTTCTATAAATAGTTCGACCAGGTGTAATAAACTCTTCGAATATAAGGATCCCAAAAAAATAGTAATTCAAATTTAAGTCAATGGAATTTATTTGTTATGCAAGAGCAAAATAACATTTGACATTAAGAAAACAATAGCTTCCTACTATAATAATTAGATATTTGCGCTTGCCAGAAGCAGTTACATAAGGAAAGCGCGAGCGTTTACGTACCAGGATTTTATGCTTTTACGCACAAGATATAAATGCGACTTGGTTAGTGTTTACGCCAATTTTCGATAAGGTCAGCTTATAACGAGCTTACGTTGATTTTTGGTTTTTCATTGAAATTTTAAATGAAGCTTCATGATATAGAAACACTATTGTTTTCTTTAGCTAAAAATATAACTATATGAATTATGTATTTTGCACACGCATTTGCATTATTATGTTATACTTTGTTTAAATATTTTAGCAAAGCTGAGAGATAAAAATATAAAAGCATTTCAATAATCCAACTCTTACATTCCAAAAACAACCTAATATTTATAAAAAAAAAAATTAACTCTCGTATACACAAAAGCGATGAGCAGAACATTACACATTTAACTGTATGTAATAATTTTGCGTTGAAAAACGATAAAAAAAAATCAGCGACACAATACACTCGTGAAGATCAGTCGCTTCCACGCAAGAGAGGGGGCAGGTGTGCGTCGTCGTTCAACCTGTTATTTTTCTCGTGATGGCGCGAGCGTCGAACAAAAAAAAAAAAAAAAAAGGCTGCAATGTCGCGATTCGACGCGCTTTTGTCGGCTTGTGCATTGTTTAACACGAAAAGACTATACGTGGAAAAGACCAAAAACGACGACTCATCAGCCGAAAGAGCGGCGTTAATTTTTTTTTTTTTTTTTTCAAGGGCGGTTGAAGTTGATTGCGGCTCTTTTTACCCAACTGAACGCATAGCTTACTTGGATTTATGGGTATGTTTGTAAGGTGGACCACAAAATTAAGCGAGTAAAAGAGCTGGGATTGGCTATATGCTTTTGAGATTTTTGATTGTCGTAATGACGCGTTGTTATGCAAACGTAGATGATTATATCTGATGCATTTGTATGTAAAGAATAGAATTTTTTCAAATGAAAATTGATGGATATGACTTATGATTTGAGATAAATATTAGTGATATGTAAAGTTATGGTATGTCTTAAATGAAAAAAAAAACGATTGGTCCTTCAAATAGAAGACCCTTTGTGAGAAAAAGACATCCATCCTTGACTATATATGTCTACTTTTTCACTTCAGCCACTTTGTCACACGGCCATAAAACTCACGTAAAAATAGAAAGATCAAGAGCAAAAAGGTTCAGACCCCACTGATCTTACGATTATATGAATGGATCGAGAGAATGAAATCGTCGAAAACATTGTGGCTTGTAGAGTGCGATGGTGGTCCTTTTTTGGATTTTCTCGTTGACTTTTATGGCTTGGTCTACACACGTGTATATGTGTGTGTTTGTGTGTTTCTTATTTTGGTAAAGAGAAACGAATAGACGCGAAAAATGTCAACCAAACCGTTTATTCCTTAAGAAGAATTTCTTCTGTTTACTAAAGAAACATTAGCTTCATCTTTCTTTTTTTGTTCCTTTTTATAAAGTCTAATTATAATTCGACCATCTATACATAATATGATATTTCCAACTTGACTACATAGACCATTTATCATAATTTTAATTTGTTCTTTTCTCTACACAAATGCATTATTGAATATCATTAAAATACATACATTTTTTTTTTTATTTAAAAAAACCTGTCGACATTAAAATGCAAAGAAAAGTGCCTATAACGATGATAAATATTTCCTCTGAACTCACGTTCGATTTCCCCATCGAATGAAATTCTGTCACCAACAGAAAGCTATGCACCACCAATCCACTCAATCTAGCAACTCCTTACATATACCTATATACCTGAAGCGCCAACGCAACGCACTAAATATCCCTCTCCTCTCGAAAAAAAAACTCGTTCCATAAAACTCCACTCAAGGACCAAACGCTCAACGAACCGCCCTCAGGAAATCCCTTCGTCATCTCAGCCACTCTTCTCCCTCTTGAAAGTGCGCCCGAAGACGTGACCAGGAGACTCCAAAAAAAGTAAAGATAGTGTACAACTTGCCTCGTCTACAAAAGTCCTTTCCATTCCGATGGAAAAAAGTCCCGAGAACACGTATATCTCGCGAGTGAGTTGAAAGTAAAAAAAAAAAAAAGAACGAGAACTCGCGTTGTATGAAAACTCTTGCAAGATATACCGCCAAAGGATTTGCCCTTTGCTCTTTCTTTCTCTCTCTCTCTCTTTCTTGCACACGGTACATTTTCCACTTTTTCAAATATTGACTCGAGCGATGCATATATACGTGGGTGGTGCTTGACTCACATTATTTTTTGTACCTGTTTCTTGATGGTAGTGGGTGTATCGAGCTAGAGTTAAATATCGAGTGATCGATGGGTTAGGGTTCCGTTTTGACGCATGTTGATCGTCCAATCTAGATATATATTTTGGTGACTTTGGTTTCTAGATAAGAATCAAGCTTGTTTCTTTTTTTGATTTTTTTTTAAAGTGTAGGAATATTATAAATACGCTTGAGCTTTTTTTTTGGTCAGGAGTGTAATTCGATGTTTGTAATGACGCGTTGCTTTCGGAAAACAAGTTGTACAAGGTGGAATAAATTTGTTCGGAGTTAAAAAAAAAAAAAAGAAGTCATTGCTAATAAATTTGTAAATTAAATTAAAATTAAAAAAAAAAGGAAGTATTGAATATATATATTCGTTTGGTAAATATTGAATAGCGGCGGAAGACAAATGTATTCATTACACGAAAACAAAAGAGAGAAGCGAAAGATATCTCTCGAAGCGAGCATCCATCAATTCCGAACTTGTCATTCCCTACCTTCGACTATCCATTAATCATCAATTTCCTTTTTTTACGTTCTACCTATCTTTCTTTCTCTTTCTCGCTCTTTTTCTCTATACATCCTTGCTTATATATGTATATACCGATTACATTTTTATTCACTTTGTTTTAGTAATCATTTCCTTCCTCGCATCCGGAATCTGTCACTTCGAAAATCTCGTCTGTTTTTTTCTCGGCACGTAGCGACTAGGAAAAAGTGTGGGGGAGTAGGTATACAAGAACGAAGGAGCCGAAGAAAGTGGTGAAAAAAAATTAAAACACCAGACTCAAACAATGAGGCAGGAAGACAACAACATATAATTCAGATAAAATATGCAATTCAAATGAACTTTGAAGCTGCATCTTCTTTGGAAATACAAAAAAGGAGAAAAAAAACTTTCTCTCATATAATTTTTTCTCATAAAAATTATCGTTTTAAAATTATAGCAAAACTAAATAATATCTTCATTGTCTTGTAAATAAATAAAAATAAAAATAAAGGAAGAAATATTAATTATAACTGTGTTCTTTACAATGTAAAAATAGAGTCCGATATTTATCGCAAAAGATAATAAATCATTTCCTTAGTTAACAATCTATCATCAAACAACTCACCATACTTACACAGTTTCTTATAATTTCATCTATTCTACCCCAACATTTGTTTTTCATCACGTAGTTGCCGTTACACCAACTATACCCAAAAAACATACTGAAAAATAAAAGGATAAAAAAAAACAAAAGAAAAAGAAAAACTACCTGTATAACCAGGAGAACCTAGAAAAGACAAGAAATTCAAAAAAAGTAGTCAAGAAAGCTAGGACAGAAGGGAGATGATATTCCTCTCGCGTCCTTATCCCCTTGCTGTATCTCTCTTATATGCAGCGTTGCTTAGTATTGGTGCAGCGATAATTCGACGAGGTGCACGTTGAGAATATTCATTATGCCTTGTATATACATATACGCAGGGGGAGGGGGAATACGTCGGTCACGTATATAGCCGAATGACGTGGGTTGTGCGTTTGTGTGTTTTTTTTTTCTTATTTTTTCTAGATAGAAAAAATAAGAAAAAAAGATAGATACCCTCTCTTCAATGTCTAGTCCATGACTCGTTTTTGCTTAGCTTAGCGGAGTCAAGTGGTAAGTAGACCGAAGATATTTCAATGATTTGATTTGGCGTAAAATATCAATATGACTTCGAAGATTTAAAAAATTGCGATGTAAAAATCACAGAGTCCAGGTTTTAGGTTTTTTTTTTTCAGTATTTATATTTTGCAAAATAACATACTGACGGTGATATGGCAAATGTTGCACATCTTACAACGTCAAAGTCTCGTGAATATAATTTAACGAGTTATTAAATCACATTTACTTCTTATTTACAGCTTTTAGCCTGACGTTACCTTACGTTTAAAACATCTTTCAAATAAGCTGCAGCAGCATGCAAACTTGAAGAAAAATTTTGAAAAACACTTTACGAAAATTTACTTCCAGACTTGGCATATACATAATTGCATAGTAATCTCGCGAATGGCCATTAAATTCAGGTTAATCCTCTCCTGAAGACTTAACAATCAGCTCGTCACCCATGAAAATTTACCATTATCCTCTTTTACCTTCGGCAATTACCGTCATATACCGGCGGACAGTGCCGTAATCCAAAAGGCAAACATATATATATATACCGCTATAGCTTTGCTACAACATAGCTATATACAGCAGCAACCTAAGCAAACAACCACACTTGAAGTTTCGATCTCCTTCCAAGCTGTCATGTTTCTCGGTTCTCAAGTACTCGCAGGCTGCAGTTTCGATTAGCTTGTTCGCTCGCATTTTTCACTCCTTGTCCGCTCTAAAGCCGTTATTACGACTCTATCCTACTCCACAGACTGAGAGCATCCGCTGTATATACCTATATGAGATTTTGCATTTCGCGCGCACCGGAAATACCGAAAAGGAGAGAGGCCACCCTCGGCGAGTTGCAAATCTTTCTTCTTTATACTTAGCTAACGTTATGGTCATCACGATTTCTTTTTCTTATTGTTCGTCTATTTGAAATAGACCCCCTACTGAAACGTAAATCACATCTCGCTTCGATATATTCGCCGAAATTTTAAATTAACCTCTCAAATAAGAAAAGTTTGAGATAATGAATAGGACACAAAAAATCATTAGTGTTTATAAAAAAAAATCCAAATGAATTATATTTCTGAAAACCTGATTAAATATACCCATAATTAACCTTGGAAGAAAAAAAAATAACATAATCCATTGAAGCAACGAAATATAATAGATAAACAGACATCTCACTCAGCTCTTCCCCCGCATATTATTAAAAATCATTCAATCATAGCCTATATAAGCAACGATAGCTGCTATAAACAAGAGATATATAACCAAGAGCAAATTTTTATAGCCCTGGAGCTGAGATTTGATGAGATGCTCGTATAAAACAATCATGCAAAATATATATAACTCGCCGCTCCAAGTTTATAATTGAAAAGGATCTCTGGCGTGAGATGTGCGCACGCAAAACCCGTATAATCTGCACTTCGCTCGCGGAAAATCCACTGGCTTTACAATATTGAAAATGCATATATGTGAAAGATGATCGTAAGCACCTACGTAGACTAAGCATCCTATACAGAATAAACTCAATGTTAGCGTAAGAGTTTAACAAAAATTTACTACATAGTGAAAAATTCAAATAAAATATAAAATAATCTGGTTTGTAGACAATGTTTTTCCAAGAATTAATGTAGGTGAGAATATTTTCTAAGAAATTATATAGGTAAACGTTTGTTTTTAAAAAATAATACAGGCCTATATATTTTTTTCCCGGAAATAAATGTAGGTGAGCATTTTTTCCAGGAAATAATGTAGGTCAAAATGGCAAGCTTGCTAATGTTGTTGTTTATATTTTTAAAAAAAGTTATTTTTGATAAACCAAGCAATGTATACAAGAATCAATTTATAAACATAAAAAAATAATTTCATCCATATTCCCCACTTATTCTTAATTTCATCAATGAAAAAAATTCAAACTCGCTCTAGTTTATACGTATACTACCGCCCACCATTATCGATTGTTTACCCACTCGCTTATATCTTTCGCCTATAACAGCAAAAGCCAACGTTTACAGTGTCGAGTATAGCAGACAAGAGGGGAGCCTTTCAGACTCGGAAGTGGGAGGCGAGAGAATTAAGAGACGCTAAATTTAGGCTCTCTCGCGCGAAAGTCAGCTATAGTGTGTGTGCCACATTAAGAGAGGGAGAACACCACTCAACCCACGTGTGTGTATGTATGTATATAGATTTGTATATACAGAAGAAGAAGAAGAGAGAGAGAAAACCACTTGTTGATCCGCGCCAGGCCGTCTCTCCCGAGCCGCGCCTCTATTGTGCGCGCGCTCGCGTATATACACATATATACAGCCACACTCTCGCAAGCCCCTCCTACTACTCCTTTTTCGCTTGCTTATAACGAAGTATAGTATAGTGGCTGCACGTGCACACACACTGCTCCCCTTCTACGTTGTATATATACCTATATCCGTATATCTACATATATGCAGAACTTGACGTCGGCTTAATGGAGAGTCGTATAGCTTTTTGTCGTTTCTCGTTATACACGCCAAGAGAGATCTTTCGAGCTTTCATTTACGCCAACATTTGTGTGTGTATATACGGTGTAAGGGAACGCAAAGTGCTCGAGACACGCTATACTGGCCTGCGTATATTATTTCTACCTCTGGACTGTTAAGAGAGGCAGTTATTGGCTGCAAATTTGGGATTAGTCTCTGACAAGTGCATGCGTCTTACTTTCTGGACTGAAGGTTGAATTTATGATTATATAGTTGGACTAAAAGAAGAAAAAAAAAATGTGGGTAGAGAGAAAAGCCCCTGGCTGGACCGCAAATATTTTCCAAATGCTGCATGCAGGTGAGGGACACAGCGCCAGGGACCCTTGGAAAAATTTCTCCAGATGTGCGCGAGCGATACTTTTACGACCTTTAAACCTCCCTGCTGATGTGTACAACTGCGCTCTCTCTGTGTAAGCCTTGGGAGAAGGTAAGCTATACAGGTGATGATGCTTATCGCATAGCAATTTTCGAATTTAGCTAAAAATATAAAATTGTTAGTAGAGTGGCTTTTACGACTTTTCTTCTGGGTGGTACACATTCTAGAATGAAGTATTTTTGGCTATCTAATTGGTGTGTGTGAGTGTTTTTTGTTACAAATAGATAACGACTATACTCAAGGATACTAAGAAAAACTTAGTAAAACTTCTTTTGTGAAAATAGCGACCTAGAAATACAAAAAAATGTCCTTACATAGCAAAATGACGTAGGTTGGGCCGAACTAATCTCGCATAGATTAATATCAATATTCCTTTTAAAAAAACCATTAAAATTTATAAACTTCACTTTCTTCCAAAACTTCAAAAAATTTCGCGCATACCTAAAATTGCGGTATAAATTAAAAATTTTAACAAAACAGCAGGGGTCTGGCGCCAAGTTGAAAATTTTAAAAAAGGAACGATAGACTCTCCACCTTTTTCAAGTTGAAAACAAAGCGAAGAGATCCCAAAACCTAGTCTGTGATACCCTTGTAAAAATAAAAGAAATGGAATTTTTCTTTCTGGCACTCTAGGCGGGCCAGCCCATAGTTGCAAGAGAGAACCGCAACGCATCTTTTCGTATACAGTATATGACTAAAAGATTAATAGTGTATAATACCTATATGGGTGTAGTCGTCAGGTGGAAATATGATGGTATAGCATAATATAGGTACATCGGCCACCTTGCATCCATCCCCCTTTCCCTATAATTGCCTATTTCGTAGTATCGACTCTCGCAGCAGGGGTCTCTCGCGCGTCTAGCTCGCACAGCTTGTCTATAAGTATATAAGGGGCGGAGATAGCGCCTGGAGTCAAAAAGTTGTTGCGGTGTTGGGCCAGAAGGGTGGTATATTTTGCAGACGCATATAGCAGTTGTATATATTTTTAAAGTTTCTCCGTTCGCCAGGACTCGTTGTGTAGATTTAGAGCGAGTATGAAAATTGCAGCTTAGGCACGCTTGAAAAAGAACGACAGGTGGATTCCATTAGAAATATACTCAATATATACTTGCATTACGTTTGGACTTAATGACGGAAGTAATGAGGTTGCTAGTCTATAGCTCCCGGTCAACCCCTTTTTTTCTTTTTCTTCTTCTCGTGTGTATGTGCGTATGTTTTACTACTTGCGGCTATTTGTTTCCTGTCCGTAAATCCGTGAGGTGAAAGTTCTGTTACTCTGGAATGCAATAATACAGTGTCTTATACTATAGTAGTCTGTCTTAGAAATTGCACAACTGTTAAAAGACAAGTGGCAAGTATGCCAACTATGAAAATCAACTTACTTATAGGATTAGTAATGCTTTTTTACACAAATATTTTTCTCTCTCATCAAAATAACCAGCATCTCAATATATTTTAACTTCTAAAACTTTAATTCTCTCACTTGAAAAATATTCTATATATTAATCAGAGCAAATATACTTGACCTAAACTTAAGTATTGACTATATTGACGCTCGTTCAAAACTCCACTGAGCGCGTAATGACATTTAAAGCATCTCCTAAGGTACAAGTAGCCCAAAAAAAAAAAAAGAATAAGCAAAGGTATAGAGAAGAAATGCACTTCTAAGAGCAAGAAAGAGAGAGAGAGAGAATATATACTCTCAAGAGGTCCTCACGAGGTTCAGATGCGGTTGCACGTACGTGCGACTTTGACACCGGGCGGTTCTTATTGTCCAGAGGTGGATCCCTATACACTATATGCCTCAGCATCCCGCTGTGTATCGGACAATAGAAGCTCGAGAGAGCTGCTCTCGAGTTCGACAATAGGACGTGCGCGTGAGCGGTACTATGTATACTACGATCTTTCTTTTTCTCTCTCTCACACCCCTTGGGAGAACGTCTAGTCCAAGAAGGGATGCTGATGCTGCTGCTGCGCCGACGCGCCGGCACCTGCTGGTGATGGGCTGGATATATACGCTAGGCCTCTGACTTTCCTGGCGGGATACTAGTGTAGAGAAGCTGTAGCAGCAGCAGCTTGTGCTTCCTCTCTCACTCGAGGAATCTGAGAGGTGCGGCGAATACTACTAGCCATCAACCTCATCTTAGCCACGCTCCTCTCTCTCTCTCTCTCTTTTGAGAGCCTATTTTTCTCATTTTTCTTTTTCTTTTTTCTTCTTCATTTGGTGTTGGAGCTTAAGTGTGTAGAGCTTAATGCTGATGCTATCTTTGGTATGAAAAATTTTAATTTTTTTTTTGTTTCACTTGTAAAATTTTTGCATATGTGTTCTGATTGACCTTTGATTTGGTCTTGCTTACATTGCACGTCTCTTGAGGATCGATGTATTTGCAATCGTTATTTATCCAGTTGAGACTAAAACATACAGGTATTCGGTATACCAGAGTGACGTGCGCTATTTACAACTCATTTACATAAATCAATTTTTTCTTTCACTTACATATTGACGAATCGATATCATTTTATTTCTATACCAAAAAACATTGCCAAATTAAAGAAATAAAAACAACATCCTTATTTAGTTTTTCTTTGGAGCATATCATTTTCCCATCGGTACTCAAGAGAATAGCCCTTCAAACACACTCACCAAATACCAATGAACAAAAAAAATATACACAAGCATAGTACACAGACAGACGTAGACACAAATGTATTCGTATTTGCTTGCTTTTTACTACGTTCTCCAAAGATCAGCCGCACGGGATACTCCATATAGTCAAAGAAAAGCATCTCAACGTTTTTCCTGACTACCTGCGCGCGAGAGAGAGAGAGTTTCCCCTTCTCTTCTAAGATCCTTCGCGATTTCACACGGAGGGTAGAAAAAAAGGCAGTGGTAGAAGAAAACCTGTAGCAAGGAAAAAAGTGCAAGGCCGTCCGGCGCTCTAAGAGAGAGAGAGAAAAAAAGAGAGGGGAGATCGAAAAATCTGGCCGATCGCTCACTTGGCTGGCAATTGTTGCCTTGCACGAGCCAAGTATATATACATCGAGAGTGAGACCACTAGCTCCGAAACCGATACACACACACAGACACACACACGCATACACACCCGCACAGTATTGAGGACCCTCTCTTCTTTTTTTTCCCAGCTTTCTATAGTCCTACAACTATACTACTCTTCTCTGTCACTATTCTTTTCAGGTGGCTGTATTGTGTGCGCCTCTTTTTTTCCTAGTATATATACCTGGATATACCTATATTGTTTGCTGCGCTTTTCTCACTTTATTAAACGCATAGGTGTGTGCGCGGGGGGATCACGCTCATTCGATCTCACTCGGGACTTAGAGAGAATAGTTTGTACTGCGCAGCCTCCTCCTCCGAGTAGTAGTATTAGTAGAGAGAGGCGCCTATTCGCGGAAAACTCATATACCACGCTTGTTGTTCGCTGCATATTTTCACGCCTCGTAGCTGCTGCTGGTTGAGCTTACGTAAGCTTGACGCTGATGCTGATGCCTAGCGCATCATCGTGTGTGTTGCGATGCTTGGCATGGTATATTTGAGTTTGTGTGTAGTTCGCGCGTGTCCGCGATATTGTATATGTCGCGCGCACGAATGGAGCTCTGGCTGATTTCTAATCTTTACTTTTGTTTGGAATTCTTTGGTCACGCGCGCTTATGCTGGACTCTCGAGTTTTGCTATATATGTGTAGTAGTGTATGTGTATATATGCATAACGCGATTATATATATGAAAAAAAGCGAGCTACTTGAAAATGAAAAAATTATGTTTCTGGGAAAAAACGCTATTTCTAAAGCGATAAATCGTTAGAAAAAATAACTTTATGTCTCATTATGAAAATTAGTATTATTTTAATTTTTTTTAAAAATAAGAATAATTTTGAAAAAACTAACATCTATCAGTATTAGATTGAAGTTATTATTTTCTTTTTTAACTTCAAAGATAATTTTATTCACGTACAATCTCATTAGAATCAGTACTACGGTATTCTTTCTCAAACCATCATTTTTTATTTAAAGCATCTCAATAAGAAAAAAAACCCAGGTGAGCAATCACCCTCAATGACACCTGGTCGCCGCAGCTCAAAAAGAAAAAAAAACCCCAGAGCAGCAAAATAAGCCAGGCCAATTTTTTTCTCCTCTTCAATCGCGCCCAATTGCCTTCTCCCTTTTCTCTCTCTCTCTCTCCCCCATCGTTCTATCAGCCGCAAAATACATACAACTTTCTCCCTCGTTAACGCCCCTTTCGCGCTCCACATCGCGGCTTCGCGTCATTAATTTTTCATCACTTCCTTCCTCCTTCTCCTCTTCTGATCCCAAATCGAAATCCCTGATGCAACAGAATATATATACCTATACCTATGTATACTGAATAACCAGCTGGAGCGAAAAACCACTCCAACAACAAGCGAGAGACAGAGAGAAAGAGAGACACGCGTAATCTCGCGCGAATAAGCTTAGCGAACACCGCAGGAATGTGCTCTTGGTCTCTTGGGTTGCAGACACTCGAGCCGTCAGCAGCACCGCGAGAGAGCGAAAAATTAGGTGGATTTATATATATGGGCGTATAGAGTAGAGGGAGAGTACATTCGCTGCTGGATATGGTGGACAGGTAGGATGGATAATATTATGTGTGTGTAAGGACGCAAAGCTTGGCGTATACAGACACCAGGACTTGCGCGTACCTTGATTCGAATGCTCGTGTGACGACTTTTTTTTTTTTAATGCCGCAAGGAATACCGGGGTTGGGCTCTTTCTTGGGTGTGAGCTTGTGTGTTTGTACATATGCGGGCGCGAAAGAAGGAGTGTATGATTTTGGAGATGCGAGTACTATATACGATGGAAATTAAGCGTTGTTTTTTTCGTTGATAATTTTACGATCGAGAAACTCGAGTGTTTTGAATTTTTATTCAATAAAGAGTAAATGGCTAAATTTAATTAATTTTTTTTTTTTAATTGAAAGCAAATTATTGAAATATAAAAAAAAAAATATTTTTATGTAATTTAAATGTAATTACCTGTAAATTGATTTGACACCAAACTTCACAATATGTTACTTGTTAATAGCCAAAATCGACTATAAAAATCGCTAATCTAATAATAACACACTATGACCATAAAAGCTTATAATTCGGTTTATCATCTATCCAAAAAACTGTATCAAAAAAAATTTTTTATAATTCTGCGAACAAGTTCCTAATCTCGCGACCAAAAAAAAAAGAAGAAGCTATACGCACGTGGCGACTTTATCATAAACTACAAGAAGAACTATTTTAAAGTCCCTCTGGTCTCGCAACAGCTGAAAATCATGTTTGTCGTGTATCCCCTTCTCTCCAGCATCTTGGGGACACACATACTAATCTCCTTAGAAAAAGAAGAAAAATAAAATGAAAGGTTCATCTTGAGTAGAGTGGAAGTAAGTATATATCCAAAAGAAAAAGCTGGAGTCCGGAGAAGAAGTCAGGCAGGTATATCCACACACACACACGCACACATACATACATACCAACCACCCTAACTCCAAACTATCTTTCTCTCTTCTATGTATATATACCTGGACTAGAGAGAAGAGGCCAGTGTCTGGCTGCTCACACACACATAGGATACAACATAGCTGCTCTAATGGTGAAGTGGTAGGGAGTTTGTCTCTCGTGATCCCGGGGAAGGCCGCCGGCACAAAATAAGAAGAAGATAGAAGAAGCAGAAGAAGAAGAAGAAGAAGAAGAAGAAGAAGGGGGACAAAGCGAGCGTGGTAGCACACAGGTACAACAAGGACAGTCAAATATATATGTGTATACACATCTATAAGAAAAGGTGCCACGGCGCACCACTGCGGAGAGGATGACGACGGCGACTCTCTGGGACTCTCTTTCTCGAAAGAGAGAGAGAGAGAGAGAGAGAGCCCAGCAGCAGCGCAGGGCAGATATACGCCGGGAGAAAGGGAGCAAGCAAGATAGAGCGAGAGAGAGAGAGAGAGAGAGAGAGCGCGCTCAGGTGAGCGAAGGCGAAGGAGAGAAGTGGAGAGAAGAGAGAGGCTTACCTCTTCTCGGTGGACCCCGTTGGTGTATTATACACCTCTATACTCTTGCCTCTGCTGTATAAGCTACACACGCGGAGGAGCGAGTAAGAGGGCGCGCGAGCAGCCAAGCCGCCGTTTGCTATAGAGTGAGGTAAATGAGTAAGAGAGGGATAGAAATAAGAGAGACCCATTCCGCAAGGTGAGAGACGCGCGCGGTGGTGGTGGTGGTGTATGTGCACGAGAGAGAGAGAAAGAGAGAGGTGCCTCCGGGAGATTTTTTCGAACGGCGCGAGGCAACAGCAGCAGCAAGGAGGACTTGGCTGTTCTCTACAGCGCGCCAATAGCCAGTTGCTCTCTGACGCTCCGAAAGCGAGAGAGTATATTATAAACCACGCGCTCTCGTCTCCTCAAACTTGGGAGTACCACCCTCGTCTCTCACGAGGAGACGCGTTGTTGTTGTTTTTTTTTTAATTAACGTAGTGCCGAATAACAGGTGGACACGATATATGTTATATTGTGAGTGCTTGGTGTATAGATTCGGAAACTATCGTTATATTATATACAAATATAAAACTGTGTTTGACGCGAAACAGTGTTCTGTTTGGTGGTGCTTGTGTGTATATATGTTAAAGTGCCTGACGAAGGGTGGGCCTTACCACTGAAAATATACAGAGGGGAGTCGCTTGAAGGCTCTGATCAGCTGTGGCTATATCGATCGGTGAGTGCTGCTGCTGCATGATTATAAGCCTGATTCAAAAGTGTCCCCCCTCTTTACTCTCCTTATATTACCACTATAGTGCAGGAATGTTATTTGCTAACTGGTAATTAGTTTCTCTTCAGGGTTTTTTGGTAGCTCAAGTGGTCCACGTGTTGTTAGTTATGTTTCTTATATTGTAATTTGGTTACTTTAAAAAATAGACCGGTGAGTGTGTATATTCGGTTTACTCAACTGTTACTGCTGACTTGACTTCATATTGAAACAGTGGAAAAGGAAGAGATGGTTAGTGGTATTGAGTTAGTGTTTAGGAGATGTTAGGAGTACGATCACGTCGAGACGACGGTGCGTAATATAACCGTAAACTTCGGAGTAATCCTTACGTTATATATGCTTATTATATAGGTATATAAGTGGATATAAGTGTATTATATGTGAAGTGTCAGCTAAAGATTGCAGCACACACACATACATTTTCATATACACATCACTATCTGTTTGGTTATCAAGCTACTAGGAATTTTCATACTCCGATAATACTTATTTCTTTCTGATCGGAAACGTATACTAATAACTAACGACGCATAAACCTGATTATTAATATTATTATTTACCAAATCGTTTATATTAATCAATAGAAAATTATAGTAAAATAGTGGTGAGCAGCTCAGAAAACAATGCAGCCTCCTTTTGAAAAATTGCATGTTCTCCATTTGATCAGCTGGTCTCGCGGTAGTGTAATGCTAGTATACAGGTATACATATACTCATACTATAGCATAACGCGTTAGAAAGGCGCATTATAGAAAGACGCAATCGAGTTCAGTGTTGCTGTGTGTATATATGCCTCGTTAGCACCCTCCCTTATAACATTGCTCTTGCTGCTTTGGTTATTATTCACTCGTAAAACTGACTATGCTACGAATCTTGCGCATTTTCACCGCATAGTCTTGCTATATAGAAAGTCTCTTTGAGTGTTAAAGTAAGAAAGATACGTGTATAAAGTAAAAAATAAAAAAATAAAATAATTACTAGATATAACACTTGTGGATAATTGGAGAAATCGGAAAAATCTTTTTTGAGTGTTTGTTTGTATATACTTTACTATACAACCAACGACCTCGAACTAAATTTCCCATTCACCACAAACCGTATACAAGAAATCGGAGCATTTGTTTTTGGTTTTTCAGTTTAAGTTAGGTGGGATGCACTATAGAATTAGGAAAGCCGGCTTTTCACGGCTTATCAACTGCAAATCAGTAGATGTAAACAAATGCGATAATAGGGGGGATGTACGAAATATACTACTTCATATAGTATTTACTTGGAAAATAAGCACTGACTGACACACGGCATTGCACGCAAAGCGTAGTATACGTTTATACTTTAATATTCAAACAAGTTAAGATTTTCAGCTGGCATATTCTACTTGTCATTCTCTCAAAGCTGTGCACTAACAGAATCACAAGCCTTTCTCTTCTTGTGATGCCTAAACATCCACTCTTCAACTCAAGTTTTCTTTTTATTAAATTCTCATTTTCCTAGCTGTCATTGCATATACCAATAATCTAAAAACAAAAACTACATTTTTCTTCTACGATCCAAAAAAAAAAAAAGAATCTTGAATATTTAAACACAGTCACGTTGCCAAGCACGCACGCGTTCGTGCTCCGATTTTCTAGGCGCGCGAAAACTGCATCAGCTATCCACATACACATTCAAGCTGCATCGCGAGCAGCAGATTCTTCTCGGTGTCGACGTAGGCACGTAACAAGCGGTATTTTGAGTCCTGAGCGTTTATTTATATCACAAGACTACTCGCATATTGGCACGTGATTTGTGTAAGTGTTTATAATATATACGTATATACATTTTGCACTAAAAATATGACGTAATGCAAGCTTTGTGCATGAACCTATTTCCGCGAATTTCGTCTGCTTGGGCTTTTGAGTGCATCGTACTCGCTGTAGCGATAACAGGTAGTCGAACGTCAAGTACTTGCTTTCTACATGTGTTTGTGTGTGTGTATGTTAATAGGTTTACGCGTGTAAATTAGTCGCGGTCGAGGTGACGATGTCGGAGTCTGTGAGTAGTATTGCAAATTAAATTTGAAGTTCATTTGCATATTTTAGATTCTCAACTTTAATATATATAATTTTTATAAACGATAGTACGATAGCAACTCTAGTCAATCAAACTCTTCTCTTCTCATCATTTCAAAAACATCCCAGAACGCGTCACCAAGATTCCTCAACCAAGAGAAAATCCAACAGTTCCCTCAACATACTTCGCACACAACCACAAAGCAAAGTCGTTGAAAACAGCAGTCATACATACATACATACATACATACATACATAAAACAGCAACAGGCGGTTTCTCCGCATAACATCAGCAACTCGCATGTCCACATTAAAATGTCACCACTGAAAATCTCTATAAACGCAAGTGTATGTATGTATCTATGTTTGTATGTGAGTTGCTTGTTGCGTAGGTCGAAGAAGCACATATAGAGTCTCTCTCGCGACGTCGCGTCGATAAAAAAGTCCAAAGAGATACGACACAAGACATCAATGTGCTGTATGTATATAGGAAGAGAAGTAAAGGGGTAGGTGGAGGTAGAGGGAAAGGGTCTCTCTTGTGCATAATATACACGCGTCTACACGGGCTACATACATCGTGTATATACACAGCGACCGCACGCGGGAATTACGCAAGCCAGGAATTTCTTCTTCGGAGCCAAGTAGTAGTAGTAGTAGTAGTAGTAGTAGGTGTGGGTCCGCCGCCGGCAGGAGAGCAACACGTATATATATATAAGACAGAGGGAGAACAGCAGCAACAGCAGCAGCAACAGTGGTTTAGTGGAGGGAGAGGAGTTTGTATATATGTATGTGTGTGTGAGTCTCGCGAGAGTAGTATATATAGAGGCCGGCAAGAGAGCGAGTGAGGTGTATGGTATACACACGCAGGGGGGGAGAAACCGTATGTTAGCTGGACGGCTAGTACCGGCCACCAAGTGACTTGAATGCCCGGCTAAGAAGCCAAGACGCGCGAGTTATACTCACCGTCCAGGTAACGTCGTCCCCTGGCTCGCTCGTTCGCTCACTCTCCCGCATACTCACACACACTCAGGTTCTTTCGACGACGCGACACCCGTCCCACAAGCTCTCTCTCCTCGATCTCTCTTGACTCCTTTTTTTCTTCTTCTCCTCTCGCGCGAGCCCAGCTCTCTCTCTTTCTCTCTCTCTCTCGTCTTTCTACTTTGCTTCCTTTCGCTTTCGCGATTCGAACGATGGATTTTTTGGAACGAACTTGTCGAGTGACTTTTTGGCCTACGTGACTCCTTGAGTGATCTGATGCGGGATTTATATAAATATAAATATAAATGCGCACCTGGGTTGTTTGACACTTTGCTGTATTTTGATTTTGTGTATATATGTGCTTCAGGTTGTAAATGTTTAAGTAGTATTTTTCAAGTGTTCGCGGAAAAACATATGGATTTTTTTTTTTTTACTCGCTATCGTTTTTATAATATACGTTGTGGTCAATTTCTAGTCCTTGACTATATAATTATGTATAGTCCGGCTTATGTGTGTGTGTGTGTGTGATACCGTTATTTTCAAGTGTTGAACCGCACACATACATACATACACACACACTTGATGATCGGTAATGGTAGCAAACGTTTGAGAGAAGAGAAAATTTCATACTAACATAAAAATTAATTTAAAAAACCAAAGATAATACCAGCTTTTTCACCAAAGCGCAGCATATATACTGCACTTTAAAAGATCGTTTTCGTTCGATCCCTAAAGAAAGAAAGAAAGAAAAAAAAAAAGGAAAAAAGAAAAAATAATATGCTAACGGCGCCTCTTGCTATAGCCGCCCATCTTCTTCTTCTTTTTATTCTTCTTCGCCCATGAGGCATGAATACATATCCCAGCAGCACACAGCCAAGTTTTCGGGGGATGGCTCGGTCACGCGCTCACCTCTTCTTTTCTCCCTTTCCTCACACGCCAGCAGCGCATCCTTTCCTTATATATTTATGTATATATTATTTCCTCTTTCATTTTCGTCAAGCGAACAGTACCTATATATTATGAACACGACGAAAATTAAAGGTGTATACCACGACTATACGACAACAACAACATCTACAACAATGATTTCCTCCTGAGGATCTCTCTTGAGCTTACGCGTGACTCTATCGTGAGAGGTGTGTTCGTGTGCATCTTGGTATAAGTGTAAGTTATATAGAGGAAAAGAGGAAGATATTCTATGTATTTACCAGGTTTAATGTAGACGAAGCGTACATATATAGATATGCGTACTTATGGATATGGACTGCTACTCTCTATTTTACTCACACGTTTGTGTGTATACGATGAATAAAAAAAAAAGAGAGTGACAGTTTTTTTATAATAGGAGAACTAAGCCCTCTCGATTCTTGTGCATAATTTTGTCTCTTGGTTGAACGACTATATGTATAACGACTATTTTGTATAAGCCAATTTTCGTTTTCTTTTCTTAACTCCTTTCTCTAAGTCTTATCGATATAGAAAGAGAAACTCATTGTTACAGTTGTCCTAGCTCTTTTATAAGGTCTTTTATTTTTCAAAGCTTTTAAAATGCAGCTACTCAAATGTTAAAATTTTCCATCTTATATTTATGCATAGAAAATTATTTTAAATAAAAATAAACATGCATTTAATTCTTTTTTTTTTTTTAAAAAATTTATATCGACCCTTACAATAGAAAATTTCAAGAATATCTAACTTTCTCTCATATACCAATACGTCATCTGAAAATCCGCTTAACAAAAAAAAATTAAAAAAAAAAATAATATTCCAACAGTACACATATATCCGATACAATGAATTGTTTGTTCGTAAAAAGTCACGCGCCGTCGATCCAATACGATATAGAGTGTGTTACAAGTATACATATACGATACTAGAAATTCAAGAGTCTACACACACACATATTATATACAGGCGTTAGAAAAGCTGTTATATACGCTTATAGCCTACTCGAAAAGGCAAAATAATACAAGAGAGCGTAGCTCACAACGACGTCTACTGTTCCAAACCGAAAGAGTAGATTTCTCTCTCTCTATACAAAACCGCCTCCCGTGCATAAATCTCCCCTGACTCTCCCCTCTTCTACCAACCAACCAACCAACCAACCCACGTGGTTTCTGCACGCTCGAAAATGTCAACAGGCGTTAGATTTTCGCTGACTCCAGCCCTTCTCCTCCTCCTCCTCTTCAGATTGACACAAAAGTGCAGTTAAGCTCTCTGGCAGTGAGCTACTTGAAACCGATCCGATTCGAAGATTGCCCGCTAACGCGTTTATCTGAGCCTTTCCCCTTCTTATCCTCCTCCTACTACTACTACTTCTTTACTCTTTACTTTGCCAAGCATCGTGAGGGCACGTGTCGTCTTCGTACCGAGTAATGAGCTCGACAATGCTTTGCTAAGATACGGCCGCAATTGCATTTGCTATAAAGTGATAGCTGGCCTACATGTAGCTATTGAATTCGTGAGATGTTGACTTTGAAGATTTGCTGATGTTTTTATAAATTTTTTTTATAAAGTTATTTTTTTAGATGACTTGATGCTTATTGTTGTGTAATGGTTGGTAGTTAAGGATGAGAAACAAGTGTTTACTCGTTGATATTAAAGATCGGTTTATTATATATACTTATTGATAAAGCTTCTGAAAGCAAAAAAAAAATGATAATATCAGAGACAGGTAAACAAATTAAAGTCGTCGCACTTTCATGAGGCTCTGATGAATGACATATTGTTAGATGCGAATGAGAAAGAGCAACGAGAAAGGAATGCAAAGCTCGATCTACCAATTTTTTTCTTTTCTTTTTTCTTTTTAAGAGTGTGTTCGTTCATGTTTGACATGAATTACGTTCATTTTATTGTAATATCATTCGAGATATTATGCGGTATTTTTTACGTCCCATGAATTATTTCAATGAATATGAACAATATAATAAAAACATTTTGAAATGGAAGAATATGCTTTTGTATTGTATTATAAAATTTACACCCGATCAGCACTGCAAATAAATTTGTTTTACAATTAGCTTTCGTTGGGGTATCGTAAAACAAGTGCTAGACGAATTGAAAAAATTAAAAAATTAAAAATTTTGAAAGCACTATGAATTTTATAATCCAACCAATATTTCCCCATAAAATTTGAATACTTTCAAATATATCACAATTTTTTATTGTACATCAGGTTAACTGTTTATATCCTCCCAAAAAATTGCTCCTGAAAAACATAACTGTTTCAATCGATACACACACATATACACAATGTAATTACAGCAATGATCAAATGCCAGACGAACAAAAAGAAAGAAGTATAAAAAAAAAGAAAAAGAAAAGAATAAAAAAAAAAAACGAAAGAAGCAGATCGATGGCGTACAGTCGAGCAATAATTAGCGATTCTTTGTCGAATGTATATATATACATAGCTCGTCGGCTTGTCCGAGGATGTTGTGCATCCGGCGCATCCGGCGACGACCTTGCTTCGGAACTTCTTTCTCTCCCTTTCTTTTTCTCTTCTCTCTCTTTCTCCTTTTCTTCCTTTTCTATACTATACCATATACCGTCTGTAAAATTCCCCCACGCTGTAAGAGCAGCAGTTCCTCGCCCGAGGTGCATTGCAGCCGAAATTCATCGAGCAGTCCGGGACCCTCCTTCTTTCTTCAGCCCACCTGCTCTTTTATATACTTACCTATATCTTCTCACCTAACCGCAGCTATATGAACAGAATCAAGTTTAAGTAACAATATTTTTATGCGAGAAAAAAGGGGAGAAAGAGAAAAAGTGCGCGTAATGAGGAGTAATGTGCTTTGAATTGTCCTCAATAATTCAGTCCACTTGATTTAATATTATTTTATTTATTTTCTTCGTCAAACTTGATTTTTTTTTATTCTGTAAAGTGATTTTAATATTCAATAAGTTTTATAGCAAAAAAGTTCTTGAAAATCCTAGAAGTAAGTCGATAAATATGCAAAAATATTTAAGGAATTTAGCTGTGCATGTTAAACCGAGTTTTATGTTTTAATTCAAAGAGAGAGATCAATAAGAAGATAGAGAGAGAATATAAGCGAGTGAACATCTTATGCTCATATACTCACTCTCGAAAGCCTCACGCACTCGTCAATCCTGTGCATAAAATAACCAGTCGTGAATTTTCCATCTCATCAACGACATACGTATGTATATCGTATTAAGCTAAAAGCTGCCTTTATTATGCTCAGCAACTTGACTACATTCTCAAAGATACATACTCTTGTAGATGTACTGTAAAAACGATCGGTTGTGTATATATGCCGATCGAGTCTTATAGATCGAGTGTAATCGGTATTTTACTAGACCTATAGCTGTAGATGATTTGCAAGTACGATGCATCACAAATATCTATGATTTTACATAAACCAAGTTTATCTACAAAAGCATTCAATAAATAATTATTGTTTATAATAAAATCACTTTTTATCTAGCTCTTTTACACTTTATCAAAACATATTATATTTTCTAACAGGATACATCCTCTAGAAATTTCAATTACATTTTCCAATCTCTATACCCTCCAACAAAACAAAAAAAAAAAGCATCCTATAACGATCTCATTGAAAGCATATACACATAATTAAACGACGGCTTCCTATACGGTGGCATTATCGGTATTATATACCTCCTCGTTATACCGTCTCGCGTACTTACCCTCTATCCAAAGTACACAAAGCTGCAGATACATATCCAAAGTCGATCCTCTTTAAAGATCCTTTCCATCGTCCATCTAACAGTTTTCAAACACATCTCCAATATCGTCAAGTCGAGTAGGAGAATAAATTACAAAAAAAAGAGCAACAACAACAATATTCTTGCTTGCTCTCGCGTGCCGATCTCGCAAACCTGTGCTGCCGATCGATCCATCTACCGTCAGATTCCCTTTATATATAAATACCTAGCCATTATCAGTATGTATAGTGTAATAGACGGTAGAAAAGAGCGCATCTTGTGGTTTCTCGTATATGCTGTAGCCCTCGCGTTGAGGGAAAGGCAATTGCCAAGGTGTATGGTAGCGAGAAGATGTATTATAGTGGAGGGCTGACGTCAGCTTCTCTGGAATGAGGTTAAAACGACGCTAAACTCGAGCGCTGTTCTGTTGATGTTGATATGTACCTAAGTATACATGTATGTATGTATGTAGAAAATAGAGGTAGAGTGGTATATTAGATGGTGTGAAGATGCGAGAGACGATCCTTCGATTTGTGAAGAAAATCTTTATGCCGTCTTCTCTCTTTTGAAATTGGCAGATTTTCGCGCGAATTAAGCAATTTCGCGGCTTGAAATAGATTACGTTTTCATATGGGATCGATGGAGATGAATTATATATTGTGAAATTGAAGAGAAAGTCTTATAAACTGAAATGTGTATAAGTACATTTTCGTAAAGATTTCTTAATTTTTCAGTTTATAATGTATAATTACTTGACGTAGCAAAAATTGAAGATATGTAAATAATGTATAGGGAGAAAAAAATTGTGCGAGAGCACAGTGGATATGTTCATAGAAAATAGAAAAAAAAGTGTCCAAAGAGAAGAGAATCCTAGAAGAAGTTTGGAATGCAAATGGAGTTTCTGTGTGTATGTGTGTGTGTGTGTGTGTGTGTGTGTGTGTGTGTGTGTGTGTGTGTGTGTGTGTGTGTGTGTGTGTGTTTAAGTAATTTCAATGGAAAGACTGGTTCTCCAGGCTTTTCAGGCACTACGGCCACCAAGATAAACGCGTAGTAGTAGCAGTAGCAGCAGCGACATAACGTCCAACGGTCCTAAAAGTGAGCGACGAGGAATTTCAGATGTTTTCTCTTCGTCAGCCTCGAAAAACGCGCTTGAAAAAAAAGTGTAGTGGGGGGGGGGGGGGGGGGAAAAGGGGCCCGCGGGGGGAACCCCCCACCCCCCGCCCCCCCCCAACCTCGTCTTCGTATGTGTATGTGTATGGAGTGTATATACCGATAGTGGAAGACGACTACAAGCCGTGAGCGAGTTCAGCACTGGGGGTAGCTCTCTTCTTTCTCTCTCAGCTACATCGTCCACGTATGCAAATTCATACGTAACGGTGTCCTCGCTCTTACCGATGCCTGCAGCCTCATCCTCCTTCCTCTACCTCTCTCTTCTCTCTCTCTTTCTTGCTCACTTCTTTTCTTAGCTTTTTTTTTCTTGCAAAAAAGCCTTTCTGTTAACTCTGGTACATATATATACCCGACTCTTGATGTTGCTTTCATGTAGCCGCGATATTAATTGAGCGTCGCTTGGCCCAATTATTGTCGTAATGGGTCTACATTTACACCGAAGTTAATATCATTCGTGAAAATTTTAGCAGATGATATTTTAAGTGATATATTAGGACTACATGTTTTTATAGACTCTTTAACAAACGATTGTTCTACTCATTTGTTTTATATAGATCACGATTGTAATTTGAGGCTATCTAATTGAGATTATATTTTATAGAGTTTGCTTAGTTTATCGATTACCAGCTTGTTTAGTTCATTTTTTTTTTTAACGATAAAAAATATAAACCAAGGAGAATATGTTTATTTTTTAAATATAATCATGTCATATCTCTCTATATACCTGCCATGCTAAAGATTATCTCTTCAATATACACACAAACAAACATTTCAACATTTGTCATCACAAGATAATTAAAAAAAAAGTGAAAATAAAAAATTTGATACATTAATTTTTAATCGTCTACAAGGTATTAATAGTAAATCAACCAGTTTCCATTAAACAATCAAACAATTAAATTCCCGTTTACTTCGACTAAAAACATTTAAAAAAAAAATATATATACCCGATGTTCTTCGATACATCCAAGCAAACAATCAGCATCCAATACCACTCAAGAATACTCGTATAGGCATCTCTAGCAACAACGTAGTCGATCAACAAAAAATAAAAGACCACGAGTAAGCAAGCAAGAGCATTCAACCATTGTGCTACATCGCAAAAGCTCAGACACGATTTGAAGACGAAGAAATAAAGGCTTTGAACGAGATCGACTAGTCGTCGTCGTCGATCCGGCTATCGCTAAAATCTCTCTCTCCCTCTCTCCATATATACCACTTCAGCTCTTGCTCGTGCTGCTCATCGAACACGACTCGAACATGCCGCGAGTACACGAGGATTAGCTTTAGCTCAACTCACGATTCCGAAGATCGAGCATAGACTCTATTCATCGTTCTTTCTTTCTCCCTCCCTCACTCTTCCTCTCGCTCGTGCTATAGAGAAGAACTCCAAGATAAAGCGTCCGGCTGTTTACACTGATACGCGTCCGAGAGACATATAGGTACACATACAAGAGTAGATATATAAGAGCAGGGAATTCCTGCGCATGCCGAACACACCTCGATTGCGCAAGCTCTTGCTGCCGTATTTTTTTCTCTCTCTCTCCCTCTCTTCTGCTTCTTCTTCTTCTTTTACCTCCTCTATCATCATCGTTTTATATATACTCGTTGTATAAACGCACGTTTTTCCAGCCTCCCATCAGAAGCTACTACATACATAGGTACTACGATTCTCTGACGCGACGATTTTAGTTTGCTCTCTTGTTTCAACGACGAAGCTTGTAATTCAAGCTGATAATGCTAGTCAAGAGATCACAGACGTTTTGTTTTCTGCTTGATCGGCTGCTTGAGATCTCCAGCACACAACCAAGATACCCCGTTAATATATTGAGTGTTGGAATATATAGCAGAAGTTCCCTTGAATTACCAGATTCTTTTCGCTTATACAGCAGAATTAAAGTACACCCGATATATATTACAGAAGAAGCTCTTGTATAAGTAACGTACAAATAATCGCATGAACTGTATACCTACATATCGAGTGGTTCCAACTCGACAAAAAAAAAACAATTAAAAAAAAAGGTAGCATCCGGGACAAATCATAGCCCGGGAATCGGTAAAAAAGAAGTACCGGACAGGAGACAGAGAGAGAATCGAGGTTTTGCAAGGAAAGAGATTGCACGAGTGAACGAACGAAAAGGGCCCCATTAAAAGCAGAGAGCCAGGGATCTCAACAGCAGCAGCAGCAACAAGTCTCTCCGCGAACTTGCTCTCCAGCAGCAGCAGCAGCTGCGCGAGTAGGATATATAAGCGAGCGCCGCGCGACTCCCTTATCTCCTCTCGGCATCCGCGAGTCTCTCTTCCAAGCCCTTTGTGTGTATCTGTATGTGTCTCTCACTGCTGTTGCTGCTGCTGGCGCGCGCGCGCGCGCACTTTGGTCCTTCTTTTCCACTCTTTCATCCACCCCTCCCATCCCGCGGCGTATCTCCAGTAGTCGCGCCTGGCATTTGCATCTTTTCCCTCTTGTGCTCACAGAGAGACCCAGTCCTGACTATATTTGTTTCTTTCTCTCCCCCCTCTTTTTTTTATACCTGCCTCTCTTTCTCCCTCGTTTCTTTTTACCTCCCCTTGAGGCTAGTGTATGTATATATGTATGTGTGTGTGTGTCTTGCCGCGTTATCGATCGATTTTAAATTGGTACCAGTGGTGGACGTGTGTGCGGGGTTTTTCGGAGGGTCGAGCATTTGCGAGAGACAGGGAGAGAGAGAAGGAAAAAGAATTGGACCCGCAATTCATTCCACTTGAATATAATACGGCTGCTGTCTCTGTTGGATTTTGCAGGACGATAACGTATATACGGCACTTCTTGCTTCTTTTTTTTCTTTTTTTTTTTATCTTCTATTTAGCTGGTTCGAAAGGAGTTCGGTCTACTTAAGTGGCTGGTGTGGTGTATAAACTAGCTTTTACTTTGCTATAAGACTCATACTGGTAGCTGTAATATAAAAAAAACTTAAAAAAAATAATAATAAATGACGAATGACTGGTCATTATGGATTAATCCAATTTTAAAAGGGGAAAAAAAGGAAGAGAACGATAACGCACTTGTTATTATATTTCTAGAATGGTTGTCAAATAAATACAATCGCTAACAAAAAAAAAACATTGCCAATTTTAAAGCATAGGGGCTATCGAACTTCGAAACGGTATATAAAGCAAATAAAAAAATTTATAAAAAATCTGATGAAGCAGATATTAAATTGAAGTCAGATCCGGTAAGCATTTTCTATATATATCGTATAATAGTATAGGAGCAAGAGAAATGAAAGTTTAAACGAGATCGTGTGCACACGCGCGAAAAAGAGACCGAACGACTTTTTCGAGAGGGTCAGAAAGAGAGAGAAAGGTCTCTTTGGCGCGTGCCTGTATCGCTGCGTGGAACCGGTAAACTCCATACAACGTTCCTCCTTCTCTTCTCCTCCTCTTCAGCGTGGGCGACGCCGTTTTCTCGTTTTATGCGCGCATGCACGCTCCTCGATATTTTTTCTTTTTTACCTTCCTTTTTTTTGCTCCTTTTCTTGACTCGATTCTTCTTTTTTTTTTTTATTATCTCTTATTTATATCGACGTTACGCTTTGCGAATCGCGTTCCTTGTTTATATATTCTTTTTTACCCAAGTGAATGGAAAATAAATTTTTTACTTTAATGACTGCATGTACACATATAACTTTGTATGTTTATTTTGCTTTTACTTTCCTCCTCACGCAATTAAGTCTATTAGGTTACTTAAAAATAAATTGAATTTTAAAAAATCAAGGATTAATAATCAACGATTCTCTCTTTGCATATTCCGCATCACAATACACACTCCACAATATCTCGAATAGTAAAAAAAAAAAAAAGAACGCTCGCTTATAACTCGTTCGTCTGGTGTATTATATCCATACACGCACACACACACATTCTCATATACCTCGTCCTATGCACATATACCGCAAGAGAAGAGTTCTCAAGCCAGGCCAATATATCGCGCTCTGATCTTTCCCTCTCGCCTCTTTCTCTTTCTCACTGACCCCGAGAAAGGCCCCAAGGGCCCACAGACAAACGCATCTTCTCTCGCTTGCACCAACTTATATATAGCTGTGGACCTCGTTAAAACGGCCCTGAAAGAAGAACGAGCATATATACTGGTACTCACAAATCTCAATATTTTTCCCTCTTTTTTCGAAGAACTTGCCACGATTCATTATATTCTCCTCAGTCTCACTTCTCCCTCACATCTTGTTCAAATTTACACGCGCTTTTCCTTTCCCTTTATTTTTTCCATAGAACGATAGAAAAATTTTTTAAGACCAAAGACTTGGGTTACTAAATCGAGGCGTTGCATAGTCTATCGTTTAAACCAGTTGATCGAGTTTTACCTTTCACCAATATCATACACCGATTTTTTTTTTCTAAAAACTTTTACATTCTAAATCATGATATTGTCTGCAAGTTTGAAAAAAATCTTTAATAAAAATAAAATTAAAAAATCTGCAAAGTACATATCCAATTGTTCTAATCGATCAATCGATAAATCGGCAACAACAACATTTAAAAACACACAAAAAGAGCGTAAAACAAAGCTAATAATGATCGATCGCGAGCAATCATGTGCAAATACACAAACCGATTTCGTCTTGGCAAGAGTATAAAGGAGAGAGAGATGCAGTAGAAGTCAAGAGCAGCAGAGGCAAAATCTCTTGTATTCATTCACGTCGAATCAGACTGAATGAAACTCCCTTTCTCCATCTTCCTCTTTCCTCTCTCGCGCATTCAGTCGTCATTCATCCAACGGAGACTTGCAGGAGCAGAGAGAGAAAGAGAAAGAGAAAAAGGAGGTAACAAAGTACCAGGACAAATTTCTCCTCCCGACTCGCTCTATTGTTATAGCTGTGTACACCAGACTTTCAGATCAAGCTGAGAGAAAGAGAGAAGGAGGAAGAGGGCGGAGCACACACTCGCGATGCTGTAGGGAGAAAGCAGCGACACCTTCGCGGACGCCTATCGCTGCCGACGCTGCCGATTTGCAATTCTTTTCTTGTATCTCTTCCTTAAGTTTCTTGGTATCACATTTAGATGTAAAATAAAACCAATCCAGCATTAATCACTCCCTAGCGATTATCAATCCGATCTTTGTAAAAAATAAAAAAACATTTCCCTAGAGGACCAGATCTACTTTTTCTATTTCGAGAAGAAAAAAAAAAAAAAAAAAAAGAATTACGCAAGAGTGAAGCTGGAAAAAGTAGTCCTCCTCAAGCATATGTATAAGTTCAAACAAACAAATCGAGTTGGATGTAAGAGTACATACACAGGACATGTACATCGGCGCAGGCGCGAGTACGGGTTACAAGACGAACGCGCTCTCGTATATATATAAGCAGAAGAAGAGAGTATATAAAACGGGGTGGGCGTCAAGGACTTTTGCCTGGCGCGACCGGTATTATAAGACGACCCCCATATCTGGCCAGCAACTCTCTGCATCTTTCCATCTCTCTTTTTTTCTTTCTTTTTTTCTTCTCCTTGCTTCTCTTTTATGTATACTACACATCTCGAGAGAACGAGACTGCCTCTTATACCTTTACCTCCAAAAGCGAATTCAACACGAATGTATATAAGTGTGTATTTTCTTCTGTTATTATGTCGAACCGATTTTTTGACATAGATCGGTTTTTGTCCACAGCTATATTGTCGTTCTAATTCTTATTACTATTATTACTGATTGAGCTTGTGGGTTTGACTATATTTTATAGATCGATTAAAATGTAGATAAGTAACAATTTACTTTGATTAAATATAACAAATGAACGATTGTATCTCTATACTAGAGCACTCCGCATATAAATAATCGGCTTTAGTCGTAGCTATAGCAGTTATTTGCATAATCCTATATTAGAAACTACTATAATTTTTACCAAGCCAATTTGAAATTGGGTGAATTATAAATAAATATAAAAAATTCCTATTTTTCTCAAATGTTTAGGCGTAGGCCAGAATAATAAAGTCTTTTAAAATTAACGGATCATTTTATTCACCTTTTTAAACTTTATAACTATATTATTCTCGCGATAATTAGGAAAATATAATCAGTCGCTTGATTGTAAGTCGAACGAGTGTAAAACAGAGAAGAAGACGAAGAAGAAGAAAAAGAAAAATAAGAAGCGCAGCACAGCTTGAAATGAAAAAGGGGTGGGCGCAATTATCCCGCAAGGCTTATACTCACCACACATCTCTTTCTCTCTCTCTCTCTCTTTTGGTATATACATATCTCTCTTTTGCGCTGACGCACGCGAGATTAATGACTTTAAATTGAGTTTGGAGCTTGGACGCCAAACACTCACGCTGAACAGTGCAATTACGCATTGTGCGTTCAACTTGTGTGCGCGAGATGATGATGATGATGATGATGATGATGATAAAAGCCAGCCGCGAGCGTTTTTCCGCGGGAACATCTGCAGAGGCAACAAGAGAGAAAGAGAGCTGCTGCTGCTGCTGGACAGCAGGTATATATAATATACAAAGAGACTGACAGCGCTCCGATATTGCTCGAGAAGAGTGAGAGAGAAAAAGAGAGAGAGAGAGAGAGAGAAAGATCCTTCCTGGTACTCATTAGATGCTGCACAAGGAGGGTCTCGAGAGATTCTGCGCAGTGATCTGCGAATTAACGACGCGTATACCGTCATTTTGGACACCAGCTATATTACAAGCCGGATTTTGGAGGTCCGGTAGCTGTTGGCTTTATGAGTTGATTTCATTACCAAAATTGGTTCTCCTAGACCAAGCTGTCTATCTATATACATATATATGCCAGAGAGAGAAGCTTAGACACTAGTGTGTTTAGATCAAGCGATCGGTTTCAAATGATACTTTACTCTCTCTCTCCAAGCTGAGAGCACACACTATTATACAGACGCGTGCCACTTCCGTAGTCGACATCCGATTAATTGCCAGCGATGCAGCAGCAGCAGCAGTAGAAACAACAACAATAACAGTAACAGCCAACCCCCGACTCTATTGCGCTGCCAAGGCAATGAAGGAGAAGTAAGAAATAAGAAGGAGAAGAAGTGAAAGAAAAAAAATCGCGTCCCACCAACATATAGGCTTGTGTGTATATATGTATAATCACATACATAAGCATGGTAGAGCTCTTCCAAAAGCGGTAAGAGCTAGCGCCCACGAGAGATCGAGAGGCAGGAAATTTAACGGCTCCGAATCGAGCCTCTTTTTCTCTCTTCCTCTCCCCTTCTCTCCACAGCTAATTGCCGGCATAGCAAGAGAGAGAGAGAGAGAGAGAGAGAGAGAGAGAGAGAGAGAGAGAGCTGCCGCATTTGCGTAAGCGTCGCGATAATGCCCGGCAATCGGTTGCGCGTTCCTCTGATGTGTAATTGTGGGCCTTGGCTCTCTAAGCCATACCAGAGAAAGACCGCACGCGTCGATTTCCTTCGTTCCAGCCTCTCTTTTACATCCTTCGTTTTTCGGTAGCTTTATATGCGTATATAGACACGCGTGCCGGTTTTCAACCTATCGATTTCCTTATATGTATGAGTCTATCCTGTCTTACACGCGTGCCTCTCAATGCTGTTATTATTTCGATGCTGTTTTTCTTATAATCTTTTCCATATAGTATAGTGCTTACTACCATTCATGGAGAGGTGTTGCTTTATTTCTATTTGGATTCGGAAATGCCATTGTATATGATATTATATTCTTTGGCGTTGTTGGGTGTGGAGAGAAGAAAGTTTTGCTCAGACCCCACTATAATATACGTATAAACTCTCCTCATTTCAAACTCAATTACATTACGAGACTAAAGAGTAAAAAAGCAAAGAAAGAACTTAAATGGTACAGTAAGAGTATAGAGAAAGAGGAAGGTAAACAAAAGTGTGTTCACCACACCAGACTAACAAGCTCATTAACGCAAATGAACTTTTTACCGATTCTGCATTACGACTTCGTTACGCAAGATTCTGGTCCACCCAAACCCGTTTTTTTTCCTCTCTCTTTCTTATTTCTCCTCCTCCCACTTCTTCTTCTCTTTAAAATCCGTCTAAACTCGATTTTCTGTCAGCGCAGCTGGATCATTATCGATGCAGCTCACATCGCGAGTTTTATATATCTTCAACACACACGCGTGCACGTGAGATCGTCTGAAGCCTCAATTAAGCCGACAAAATCAATCGCAAGTGTGTATATCGCGAGGTGCGATACTCTCGTGCGCGCGCTTCTTACGCGATGTGATGTGTATTTATACCGATTTCTTGGGAAATCGGCACGCGTTTAAGAATGTGCGTGTCTCATCTTTTTTGTATATATAGTAACTCATCGCGAATGGATAATGTGATGCGTATACACATGTGTATATAAACGTTTGGTTTATTTTACGTATAGAGCGATGTTGTCGGCTAATTGACTAAGGGGAGGTGAAGGAAAAAAAGTTGACCTGACATCTTGTCCATTGGCTGACTAGTACGAATTAAAGAGCTTGTCACTTGATGATTCCTAAAAAAATAAAAAAAAATACAATTATTTGGCAGAGTTTTTTGTCGAGGGATTACAGTCATAAGGTACGCGAACCAAGTAATTTTAATTCGAGCGTAGGAACTTTTAGCGGAGCTTTTGAGATATGACTAAAATAAAAGGGAATGGGAGATAAAACGAGTTGGACATGTGTCGGAGGTGTTCGCAGCTACGTTTCTCCTGTCTTATTACACGTCCAAGACTCAGCGTTGAAATTTTTGGCTGGGCTCTCTAAATGACCATCTACGCATTGCCGACGGTATAAAGTAGAAATAAAAAAAAACTGCGCGTCCGTCGCGAAATCCTTTCTCTTTAGACAGTCTTGTGCTCCGACTCTCTTTTTATCTCGGACCGGCCGTCGCTCAAATATTTATCGGAGCGCCGGGGATTGTAAAAGAGGGACTGACTTGGTTCATAAGAAATGGATAGTGCTGGATGTTCTCTGACGTTCCCACGTACGAATTTTTCGGTGATGTGACGAGAGAGAAAAAGGACCATCTGTACTCTCCTTGATAATTACGCGAGATGTTTGGGTGGAGTTGTATATGCGTTTTTTTTAAATAACTACTGAGTGGCACTCGGGAAGAAGAAATAAAAGACATTTTGCTGTAAAACATAAGTTGGGCGTTGCAAACATAGATTTTTATTTTAAATATTTTAAAAGTTTTCATAAAATTATTATTATTTTTCAGGATAATAAAAATTTTTGCATATTCCATAAACAAACATGCAATCAGACAAAGTGTAGAAAGCGGTTAATCGCAAAAAATAAATGGCACATATCACGCCCGTTGTCTAATTTTCTTGTATAACAACGTGTACTTGCTTTAAAATCACATAATATTACACATCAAGAAAATATCATGTTTGTTATTCTCCCGTGTCTAGCGGAATATTTTCTACCGCGTGATTTCGCTCGCCTACGCATCATTATTATTTCTTTTTTTTTTTTTCTTTAAACTTTTATATATCTTTAAGTCACCTATGGCGTGTCCCACTGTGTGCTTGTGTCGAAATCGATTGAGGAGTTGCGCCTTTGTTCCGTATAGCCACTGTCGCGACGTCAAGATTGCATCTCTTCTTCCTTCCGTGGCACAATATAAACTTAGATATAGCTATAGAGACTAGTACAGATGCGCAGAATTTATATATGTATTCGCAATTGATTGGAAATAAGCGTATAAGCTTTACCATCGCAATCGCGTAGTTGCAAACTGTAGCCTTGTCCTGATAATTTCCTTATACCAATGCGATCTTATTTAGCAAACTATTTTTTTTCTTTTTCTGTGGAATCGATTACAATAACTTTGTAATTATTGATGATCCTTTACTTATTTTTCCTCGAAATAAAAGGCACAAATAAATTTATTTAATAAAGATCTTAAAACTCTATGAATATATTGTATTAATGTGAATTATTTTTTTGTTTTAGATAAATCATTAAAACTCTACACGAAGGAGAAAACAAAAATTTTCATCATCTTTGCAACTCAACTCAAGTTGCTTTTGCCTTACATATGGATAGGACACTCTCAACCGCATCTCCTCGATTTATCGAAGAATTTATTAAATAAAGTGAGTATTTAAAAAAATTTTAAAAATGCAAATATTTAAAAAATGAAGAATATTTATTAAAAACGATTATGCTAAAAGTGATTGAACAGCTTTTGATTCTACGAAATTCAAAATAATTAAGACGAAAAGTAATCGCATAAGTCACAAATAATACACACGTATGTGTGAGTATTTTATACCATCTAGCCAAGCAAAATAAACCTCTTTAAAAATGATTTGAAAATATCTACGAGATATTTATGCATGACTCTCTTTTTCCAAATTCGCCGACGATTGGACAGTGGGGAGTCGGACCCCGACTAATTTGACTAATAATTTAATTTTTATTCAGCTTCGTTTCTGATATTCTTTTTTTTTTTTCTATAATTTTCAAATCAATTATTTTTTGCGGCAAATCTAGCAAGTCTTTACTCTTCATATCAAGATTTGCTTAATGCTCATATTCTACGATTCTCGTTAAAAGAAATTCTTTATATTAGTTCCAAGATGTAGTCCGTTATTATAATCGCTCTTAATGATTACCTATATATTTATCTTTTTGATTTATCGAAATTTTTTAATGAAGATATAACAGAAATCTTGAAAGAAATTTATTTGCATAAAAGTAGAAAGTCAATTTTTATAAATATATATTTTTTTTTAACCAAACAGAAAATTTACTTTAACACATAATATATTATAGATATTGCAAGAAAAAAATCATTTAACATTTCCTTTTTCCGGCGTAATCAAAATAACAAAAAATTATTATTCGTAATCGCAAACATTTTACTGCCTTTAATACTTAACCTTCGACTTAATGCCCAAAAATTCGTATGCGTAACCGTAAATCCCAATAAAATAACAATATCGTACGGCAGCAGCAGTAGCAGCATCAGTAAGATGCAGAAGTGCGAAGAAGAAGAAAAAGTAGTAGGAGGAGAAAACGTGTCGAGATCTCAAGAGAGAAAAAATAAACAATCGTCAAGAGAAATAACAAAAAGTTTATAAGAGCTTCCATTTCCACACATACACATAGTGCAAGACAATAAGCTTGATACATCCTCCTCTTGGCATAATATCCACGCGCGCGTTGTTTACCGTAAGGAAGTGTATATAGATGCTTAAGTGTGGATCTGTGTACATACATACGCCATATAGTATAAGTTTCTCTCAATACGCGTGGGAGAGAAATCATCGGACTCACGCGTATACATACACACGCGTCTCGAGAAAACAAAGGAATCGCAAAGAGACGCAAGGCGCCGATTATCGACTTCTTCACCGTATAGGCAAACTTGAATCACGAATTAAAGTGTTGGCAGCAGCAGCAGTAGAGTGGTGGGGAAGATGAAGCTACCTATATACGTAAATTCGACTTCTTGTTTGTTTCTTTTACTTTTTTTTTTATCTCTATGGGCCAACTCATTTTGAAACTGCGTGTGCGGTATTTTTCGAGCTCTTAATTAATTAATAAAAATCAGGATTTTATTTGATTCTTGAGAATATGTATATGTATACGAGTGGGTGTAGGTGAATATAATTGGGAGATTATTAACGAGGTTCGTTGGTCCCTCCGGTGATTTTCTTTTTTTTTTTTATGTTACAAGGAATATAAATTTTCAATGTTTTCAAAATTGTTAGAAGAGAGAAACTGTCATTTAGTTCGTGTAATTGCGGTACATTAAGGCTATTTTTTACCCAATTAAAACAGCGTTCATTTCGATTTAAGTATGCGCGGAAGCGGTAGTTAACGAAGCAAAGAAGCATCGCACAACTTCCCATTTTTCTCTTAAACTTTATTTCCTCTGACAATAAAAAATCAAAGTAACATCCAATTTTCTTAACATTCATATTAACCCGAACCAATAAACTTTAACAACGTCCCATATCACCCGAAAAATTAAAATTTTAACCGCTACACTAAAAAGCACACAACTCTCTCTCATAATTATTATTATTATTTTTTAACTTAATTCATTCCACAACGACAAATGACCGAGTAGCGTACATAATCACAAAAAAAACGTTTTCCATTCCGCAGAATCACGCAATTCTCTCTCCTAAGTAATACTTAACAACAGCTCCTACACCTTACAGCCTCGAGAAGCTGTACGGAAAGAGGCAACGTGACGTCGGAAGTTACGTGGGCGCGCTCGCTCTCTCGAGGGGGGAGGGAGGAGGGGGGGAGAGAAGCAAGTGGGTGTTCCTCCTCCGCCTCTTCAACTCGACCCACAGTTCGTGACATCATCCGACACTTTCGAGTCAGCTGTAGGGGACATTAACGCGCGCGCTTACTCGATGCTATGTGTGTGTTTGTGTGTTTGCCACTGCGGACTTAGATGGAGCGAAAGACACCGATCACTCGCTTACTCTCTCTCAAGAAATCTGTGTGTGTGTGTGTGTGTGTGTGTGTGTGTGTGTGTGTGTGCCGGTTTTTCCGAGCCAACATATACATATCGGATATGTATGCCGAGATGCTAATAATGACTTTATAATAAGGTTTGATTTTCTTGCTTGAGTTAATAAGCTTTCTTTAGATATGCTTGTTTGTTTTTTAACGGTTTTTGTTTCTCCGATCGCGAGTTTAGAATTTTCAAGTACCATAGTGTCTTCTTCCGCCTAATCAGAACTACAGCTGCAACGAGATTGTTACTACAGATCGTCGATGATCGAGATACATTGTTCTTCGATTCTACAACGATTGAAGGTCTCAGGGGGTGGTCCCGCAGTGGGACTAAGAATTGACTTAGCTTGGCCTTCTCCTCCTCACTTCGATCGCATAACAAGATCAAGGCTTCTCTCGCCTCATCTTTCTTCCACCCTCCGTTCTCTATCTTGTCTCTGGGTGTTCTCAACGTCGACGTCTCGAATACGCCCTGAATAAATGCATTTCATTTCTTCCTTGGATCTTGACTTGTGTTATAGATCGATATTTCGCGATTGGTTTAGAATCTCGAAAAAGCACGAATTCTCTTCGCTGTATTGCCTTGAATAAAATCCGTATGATTACGAAAAAAAAATAATAATCTTGGATAACGTGCTAGATCTTTACGACTCGGAGAATTTAAAATTAAAATGAATTCATAATTCTTATTTATTTGCTCAGAAACGCATAAATGCATTTATTAATAAAAAAAAAATAAAATAATAACAAGAGACAAGTTTATTGAGAGGAAACGGAAACGCGAGCATGGTGGTGGTGGTGTCTTAAGAAATATTTAATACTTAAGTAACCGCATTATTGTGAGCAATATAATACCTACGCAGAATTATTTTTTTATTTTTTATATTTACAAAAAAAAAATAGTATATAAAAGTATTATAATGAAGCTAAAGTTTAATAATCGGGGATAGGAAATGAAAGGCTTTACGCATTTAGAAACGTCAATTTTATATACAGTTACGTTATTGAACCCACGCGTAATGGCATAAGAGAAAGAAAGAATGAGAGGGAAGTAAAATTAAAAAATAAAAAGAGAGAGAGAAACGCTCCATGTACGAAATCTCGCGTGAAAAGGCGAGCAGGTAGTAAGCTCGATTTTCATTACAGATACGGGCCAGCGAGTAAATTACCTTCTCTCTCTCTCTCTCTCCCAACGCATTCGGGCTTGGACTAAGACCCCCGATAGAGGCCCCCGATTATATTCATCGTAATCTCTCCAAGGAAGAAAAAAAGAGAGAGAAAGGAGGGGGCTATTGCTGCTGCTACTCGTTCCTCTCACGTACTTTATATTTACGATCCTTACGCACTCGCGATGAAGGAAAAGCTCAAGTTTTACGATCTGTGCGAACTGAAAAACACTTCATAAACATCGTGTTCACTCACCTTATACGTATACGTACGTGAGAACATATTTTTTTTGCAAAAGATGAAAAAAAAAAATTACTTGGCTTCTTGATGGATAGTTTTGGTGGTGGTGGTAATTGAGGAACTTTCGAAAGACCAAAATGAGATTTTTCAATTTAACTTCTTTCTTTTGGTAATGGAAGAAAGAAGAAGGTTCTATACACTAAATAGAGGATATACCGATCTCACTTTTTTTCGCTTAGTAATCGCAATTCAATAGGCGAACATTCCCATTGTCTGTTTTAATGAAAGTCGAAATCAGACGCATAAAAAAAAAGAAAAAGAGCTATATACTATACTCTCTATATATAGTATAGCAAACCTGTAGCTATACCAATACTGTAGCTATACCTGTAGCTATACCAATACTTTATTATCGCTTTTCAGTAAGAAACACATGAACGTGTCCGAGAGCATCCAATTTGGCAGAAAACGCGGAGTTCGCTGTAAGCGGATAAATCGAGAGGAAAGGGAATCGTGAAGAACGAAACTGCGGTCGTATGAAGCTACGTCCTTGACGCGACAATGGTCGATTCGTTATTTCGCGCTTGGTTGCATTGGAATCGGTTACACATAGCTACGTGGATGTTCAGGATCGTTTGCGAGGATCTCGTATAGTTCCATTTATTCTTGCAATGTTTGTCCTTATCGCTCTTTGAGGTGTTTAATGATCCAGAGTGAAACTTATAACGACGCACGTGTTTCTGGTGACTGACAAATGTTAGAGAGAAGAAGTTACATTTCGTTAAAAAGAATAAAACGAAGAGTTATAATATGACTAATGGATCAGCGATGATATACACGCTATAACTGATAACATAAAAGAAAATGAAGTAATTAATCCCAGCCAATAATATCAAACACACATATCGATGACTCAAGCACCAAAACGATTGATTAACGATATGTATACCACCCTATACTCTTACAATAAATTACAATTTAATCAAGACATTTCAGCAATCATTTAGAATATATATAGGTATGGTTGGCAATTGGAAAATCTCGATTCATAACTTCCAATGACGTCCTCTACTATAGCAAAAAAGGTCGCACATATAGTAGAATTGGATTTCCAGCATGTTTTCCCTGAGGGCAAAAACTAAGATAAGGGAGGGACGAAGCGATCGTACACGTTCAATGTGTCTTACAAGCGCGGAGAAATGCGAAAAATCTCAATAGCGATTCTTTGGCGTCCCGCGGGAGGACGGAAATGCCGGAAGAGAGAAGAGGGGGAGGTATGGGTTGTATGTGTGTGTGTGTAGATGCGGGACGGAAGAAAGGTAGCGTATAGAGCAGCACAGCATTCCATGGCAAGCTCGAGCAATCGATTTACAGCCCCGGGGACGTATCGTTCTTTCTCTCAAACCATCTCTCTCTCTTGCTGCCCACTCAATTAGCGCGAGCGCATACAAGGTCGTTAAGCGGATCCTTCGCCGCGCAAATTCCTATGCTTTTTCTCCTTCCCCACCCCTCCTCTCTTCTGCTCATCGTATCTCGATACAACACATTCTTTTTGTCCTACTTATGATCGCGCACTAGACGAGGTACAGGTATACTTTTTGCTTGGAAAAATCAAGGAGCAAGGATTGAATAATTTTCAAAATATTGCATCTCAACAACTTTGCGTTTTTTTTTTAAGATTATTTACTGCACATGCCCAACTCGTGTCGGTATTTAGATTAGCCTGCTTTTATTGCTTTACATGTAAAGCCTAAATAAGCTCTTACCCTTTTTTTCAAAACATTCAGTCCATATTCCTTCTTACTTTCGATCAAGTATGCTTAAGATCTCGCTTACCCGCAGCTGCATGTATGTATATTTTCGCGAAGAGGATCCAAGTCAAATTTCGTGTACATGAGCATCAGTAGAGTTCTCTTATCGCTGCTAAGAGGATTAGGACGACGTCGTCGTCGTCTTGGCGATTTTATCGCTTGGTAAATTCTCTTTTTTTCTTCTTCTTTTTCTCTCATCGCCGACACCGAGCCCATATATGATGGAGGATTAGCGAGCGTCGTATATTAAAATAAAAAAAGAGAGGTAAAAAAGCTGTGCGAGAGTCGCGAATTCCAAAAGTCACGGCTATACGAATTTTTGTTGATACCTTTTTTTATGTATTATATGGTATATTGGCGTAGCTTGCTGCTAAGGATGACGTTCATTTTATTGCAAGGAATTTCGTGGAATTTAAGAAAGACGATGGAAGGATATGAGAAAGAATCGACTTTGCCGCTTTTATAAAGCCTGGATTATTTGTGCGATTATGGTCGCGGGTGAGGAAAATTTATAAGCATTTAAACAATTCTTCGATTTATATCGTCGCGACTGTTTAAATTAAAAATATAACATTATGGCTATTTCCAGCTAGCACAATTTTTTTTTTCTTAATTCTTGTTCGATCGATCTCGTCTCGATTTCACGACAATAAGAAACGTGGAATAATTTGTTTACGAGAGTTGTTGTTGTTGTAGCAATTGGAAAGCGGCAACCGCATAACAGCTGCCTCGTTAATAGCGAATTAATTTACCCGGCTGTTCTACATTTTCCTCTCTCTCTTTCTTTTTGCGGCGGCAATGCGATAAAAACACATATCGAACGAGTCAATTCGCGATCGCGAATATACGTGTAAAAAGTATATATGCTACTCTTCTACTAGTTTGCTGTTAGTAGCAATCATCTTTCTCGACTTTTCTTTTTCTTTTTTTTATTTAGAATTGAATTGCCTCTGGCGATGTTTATCGAGCAGTAGCGAATAAATCGTAAGATGTAGATGGCTGCGGCTAGAAGCTATAGAAAATGTATTATTGGAAATACCGAGGTGTATATTTCGTTTAAGCTGTTACGATAAATTTTATGCATCTATAAATTTTCTAAAGCATGATCGTTATTAAATGATTTATTAATTTACAGGAAAACACAGATTACGCGCTTAATTAAAGATATCGGTACTTATGATCTGAATTAACGAGAAAATAAAAAAAAAAATATTAAAAAACAAGATCTTTAACTAAATTTTCTACTTTCTACAAAAGTTCATTTAACTATTCGTCGATATTGCATAAAGCTTAATAAAAAAATCCTTCCTTTCAATTTTATTCGAATCTAATTTATTGATCCGATCAACAATAATAATAAATTGCCTGAAATATTTAACGAAAGTTATTGCATTCTCTTCTTTTTTGTAAATTTATTTCCGTTCGTTCTAATTTCGTCATAAATCGCATTACAGTATACAGACAGGAATAAAGTAAAAGGGATGTAGGATAGAAGAGCAGAGACGAGAAACTAAAAAGACAGCTGTAAGAGTATATAAGAATTGAGTGAATTATGCGATAGCCCTATAGCAAGCGCGCATCGGCTCGCGATCCACAAGAGCAAAGCAGACGAGATAAAGTGTTGCGCGAGGCATAATTCACTGCTCGGTATAGCCTGCCAAAGAGAGAGAGAGAGAGAGAGAGAGAGAGAGAAGAGAGATCGCATTGCCACGCGTACACACTGTCGATCGATCAGCTATATCTTGTGAATTTTTACAGGAACCCCGCGCATTAATCCTTGCCGCGACAATTTAACGCCGCTTTCTCGAGCGTTACAGTTGCGTCATGCGGTGTAAAAAAAGAAGAAGATGAGAAGGAGGAGTTTTTCAATCAGTCTCTCCTCGCGTAATTACGCGCTTTTTAAGACGCTATTTCAAGATGAAACTTCTTATTAAACGCCTAGTACGTATTCGCTACCGCAAACCGCGAATAATATATAAATCCAGCCTCCAAGTCGTTAACTGCAACTACTCACTTTCGCAACTACGATATTTCTATATGTACCTATAGCTTTTTATTATTCCTGCTCATCTTCAATTATATTTTCCTTTTCCTCTTTATTTCACCCCAAGCGATAAAACAATGTCATTAATATTCGTCGCACATGTCACGTGGCAGGCGACACGCAAAATCAATTGCAACTTTTTCCCACTTTTTACACTATTTCCCATGCAGTACACGCAGATATCTTTCTCTCTCTCTCGTGTATAATTAAAACAAACAAAGAGCTCTTGGCACTGTATACTCGAGACCGTCGTGTATATAGTTGAGTGTATAGGGATCGAAAGCGCGCGTCCTTGCACTCTTGTATTATACTAAAGCACATCTATACACATAGCAGTGTATACTATCGGCTTGAAGACGATCGAAGGTCCGGCTATATAGGTATATAAGCGCCAGTAGGTCGTTGTAAGCAAGCTTTACATGTATTATATGTGTGTGTAGGGGCTACAGAAAGATGCTTATATCCCACTCTCCACTTGGATCTTCTCTGTCGACTGTGTATATGTATACTAGCACGTGCCGAGGAGGAGGAGGAGATAGCTCGACGATGCGGGACTTTAACCGAAGAGCATGTATATGCATACACACACACATATATATATATATATATATATGTACACCGTAATTAGCGAGATCAGCCGGACAGCGATAGCTTGCATAGCGCGCTCTTCGCATAATCGAGATGCACACGGTTTGATATATGTTTTCTTGGGAATATCTTGAGAGAGAGAGAGCTAAACCGTTAAGCACAAAAAATGCTTAATTCTTTCTTTTTTTGTTTTGTTTTAATAGTACGGATTGCGGTTGTAAAATCTTGAAAATTTTGACTAAAAAAAATTGAAGCAAAACTTTGGCATACATACTTAATTGTATACAATATCTACTATAGGGTCCTTTCGAAAAATTAAAACAAGAAACTCGACTGCTGCAAAGAAAAGGACACGCTAGAGGAATTTGTGTTCAAAGCACCGCTCATGCATCTTGGAAGGAAAAAAAAGGACTATGGTTAAGAGAGGGAGAGAGAGAAAGAGAGAAGTGCCCGCCTCCAAAACTTTGAGAGATGGAAAAGCAGCTATAAAGAGGAGTCGCCAAGCCATTCGTCTCTCTCTCTCTTTCCAACTGCCTGTGCTGCGTGCACCTTCTTTTTTCGAATTCCAAAGTCACTGCAGGGGAATAGATGCAGCCACAGCAGCGAGAGAGAGAGAGAGAGAGAGTATGAGCGTATAGGTCAGCCTTTCTTTCTCTCTCTTACCTGTGAGCTCTCGTGTCTCGAGTTTCGGGCTCTTCGGGAATTTACAAAGTCAGCGGGACTCCCTCTCCTCTCGCTCGACCACTCGCTTATATACTCAGTCCCGCTGCTTTTACTGGCTCTTATAGAGCTCGAGTGCACGAGTACTGCTGCTGCTGCTGCTATCTATATGTTTTATAAAACTCCACGCGCGGCGTGCATCGGTCGCTGCGATAAATCATCGGTCACGGACGGAGGCTTATAACCGAGAGAGGAGAGTATGGGAGTAGGTGGTGGTAGAAGAGGAGGACTTAGCAGCTCTGGCTCTCGCTTGGCAAAGGTCATTTGAATCTTTCGTGTAGAGAAGCTGTATAATATGTGTGTATGTGTGTGCACGATCGAGGTGAGCATGCAGGATGAAAAACGGATCCACAAGACGTGATGAACGCGGGGGCTGATTGATACAAGCTCGGATAAGGCCAAGTTTTGTTAGCGGACGTTTGCTAAGATATATACTTGAGGTCTCGTGATGAAGTGAAAATGAGACACGACCGGCTGCTTTCTATACTTGCATGCGTGTGCATTTATGTATGTATACTGTTTGGCTTACATGATGACAAAGTTGACTTTAATGATTTCCATTTGATCATCATCTGATGTGTATATGTGCTGACATTCGTGTTTTGATACCTGCTGTCTACTTTAACTTTAATGTAGTTTTTTTTTTCTTAAGAAATAAAAAATATGATGGTTTTTTTGAAAAATGACTATTTTTTGTTTTTAAATGATACTGTTATTCGTAACAATCGGGTAATCAACGCTTCGTAATACCAAGTCTTCTTTAAAAAAATATATACCTGCAATCATAATATAGCGGTCTTTTGTTCAAAGTGTATACATATATAGCAGTGACCTACAGTTTGAGCAGAAATTTGCCACGTCCGAGAGCGTCGTAATGACCGGGTTGGTCCCGAGATTTTCGGCCTCAGAGACCACCGCCCTGCCAGTAAGGACTAGGAGACTCGGTTTTTTTCGATTGCACCTTTGGGCTGTGTAGCCTGCTTTTAATGCCACACATCTTTTATTTCGTGTGGCATATAATGACGAGCGTAAGAGTGAATATGGAACGTGAGCCGTTAATTGTTTTTTTAAGATTCTTATTTTTTGAGTACTGATGAATTTTGACCGTACACGTATGTGAGTTTGGACAGTAGTATGTTAAAATTTAAATTGTTATGAAATATGATTAGGATAAACATTGTTTTTTATTTTTTTAAATAAATCTTTTATCGAATTTTCAAATTTTGAGAATACATGATACAAAATTACATTTTTCGCATTATTAATACACATTTTAAGCAGTTAATATTTTTGTGTAAAAATAACATACCAAATAAATATTTAAGTCTTCTTAATCGGTGTTTTCAAATCTCTGTCTAATTTATGCTCCTTGCACCTTTTAGATTGTTTTTGACTTTCTGCACTTTTAGTCGATGACTTTGTAACAATTGTCTCACTACTATTTATTTTTGTAGAGTCACATCCACATCCCGAGTGTTTACGAATATTTTCACCTTTACTTCCTAATCTTCTTACAACAACTGCACTATTTGCCTTTCTATTTTCTTCAAACAAACAGCCCTCATTATTCGTCTTTCTAGGCGCCAAAAAGTTAACAAATTTTCCCGGATTTCCGCAGGATGAAGTCTCTAGATTTTTCTCCGTTACAACATTAATTTTAGTGGTATGTTTCGTTTCGCCTAACACCTGTTCGTTAATTGATCCTGATTTTGAGCTGTCAAACAGTTCCTTTACGCCCTTAAATTGCGACAACCAATTTGGAGAGGAAGTTCTCGCAGATTCGAGACTTATTTTCGTTGGGACCAACGTATGTCTGTCTAAAAATGCATCTTCCAGCTGCTGCGGCATCGATGCGGAAGTTGCTTTCTTAGGTGTGATTGTTTTCGTTGACGAGTTTGAAGCATTTTCTTCCTGCTTTTTCGGCTTGGGTTTTCGCGTTGGCACCGTCAGCCCGTAATCGATCAATGTGTCTTCGTCCAGCCTCTCAATGGGTTTCAATGGTATGGGAATTTTTTTTGCTCTATACCTGTAATCGATCACACGTCCTTTTCGACGTTTCACTAAATCATCCGTATTCGTTTCGTCTTTTCCTGATTTTTTGCACGCACTTTTAACCCATTGTTGTAGCATGCATATTTCAGGCTTCCAATTTGTAATATCTGGATTATTTGAGTTCATCAAGCCGTGCTTTCTAGAATTTATATTTTTAGAAATTAAATTATTACTCATTTTATTTTTTATAGCTCTCTTTTGATCTTCCGATAAAATATTATCGTTTTCCATCTTTTGCGCATCTTTATCTTTTATATCTTTATTTTTATTTTTATCTGCATCTCGGTTTTCACCATTTAAATCCTGCGACCCGTTCTTTTTTGCTATATTAGCATCCTTCTTTTTCACATTTGAATCACTACTACCATCAGTAACACCTGACGGTTTCGATGTCATTTTCCTATGCCCTGCCTGTTTCGTTTCAGTACTTTCTTGCAATTTTTCGTGCACGGCTGTCTCTTTAATTGCAGGTTGACTCGCTTGTCCCTCATCTCCTTTTTTCTCCTTCTTTTTCTCACTTATTTCCTCTGCAATATGTCGCGTTACCTTGCAGATGCTCGTCATTTTTTTCTTCTTCCGTATCTTTTGTCCATTTGACAAAACCAAGCGTTGACGTGTAACCATGGTTTTTAATAATTTGTCTAAAGTTCCGTTTTCGTCACATGCTGGAAATTTTTCACTGGATAGTGGCTGACAGGGAGGATTTTGGGAGCAACTGGGAAGACATTGAATAATAGTTGGCAAATTTGACGAGTTGTTTGATAATGACCATGATGCTACTTGTCGAGATTGACAATTTACTGGACACTTGTTGAATAATTCTGTTGACCGTAATAAATTATTTTTAGAATTTGAATCATATTGATTTCCAGCTGATTTTGATAGAAATTTTGATGATATTCTTAGGCCTGACATCATGCTTGGTAAATTATGAACGCTCTGCCTTTCTTTTCTTCTAGGAATTTCTATATGAATACTATTAATATCAGACATTACTGAACTTAATTTATCAGTTCCACGATTAACATTTTCTGAATATCCACAAATAACATCGAAATCATTTTGTAATTTTCTATAAGTTGGCATATTTTCTCTTACTTCATCGTTTCTTTTTCTGGATTCTGTACAATTTCTTCTTGTTTTTGATTCAATACTTGAACAATTACCAGTAGAGTAATCGCGTTTTGGTACATCTTTTTTCTTATCCATCGAAACTTTCTTATTCATACCTTTAGTAGTTGTTTTTTCTATAACACGATTTTTATCTTTAATTTTTTTAGCCGCTGATAAACTGTTTGAAGACACGCTTTTATTTAATTTTGCCAACGATGACACAACAGTGTCAAATGGTAACCTTGATAAAAATCCCTTTGGCACTTCTTTGAGTTTTGGCACAACTTTTTCTTTTTCTAATTCTTCACAGTAATCAGCAATTAATCTTGCATATGTTCTAGGTCTTGAAGCAGTAGCATAAGATTGAGTTTGTTCTTTATTTATTTTAAAAACTTTTGAAGTTTTTTTGAAATTTTTAACTTTGCTATCGTAAATATCTTGACAAGAAATTTCAAAGCTTCTAGTCGCATCCATTGAAGAATTTCGATTGTACAGCAATGCTAATTTTGGCTTACCAAACAAAAATATCTAAAACAAATTTTACAAAAAAAATATTCAAAAAACAGAAACTCTCATTTTTTAATCAATAATCTTGATAAGCTTCTTAACCTTTACATCGTCATTGCTAGTCCATCGGCAACCGTAATCGCTATCGCTCGAAAACCTTGCAGAATTTATGTCTTTCTGAAGGACTGGACGGAAGTAGCGATGTCCATTTCGAAGTACACCTTCTGCACTGTTAGGGTGTCCGGAAAAAGCAGTGACGACTGGGTCTGCGGAATTTAAAAAACCAAAATGCGTTTATTATTCCACGTAGGCATTATTTTTTTCTTTTTTGTATTCAGTAGTAGCGGCAGTAGACGCTACAGAATAACTTATGAATTATTTTCCCTTTTGGGTTGTGGGATGCATCGATAGGTTATAATACTCAACTCGATGGGCCATGACGAGGGAGAGAACTGACGATATGTTTTAAAGGATTGATTGTATGCATTCTTGGATGAAACTATTTAGTGCTGAATGTACCTGCATTGATTTTGGTAAGCTTATGCTTAATTTAGTAAAAAAAAAAAAAAAAAATAAAAAAAAATATCACACGTGCATTTTGACTAGATGAACATATCGCAACTGCGAAGTTTGCAACAAATTTGAATTTTCGAGATATCTCGCTATCGCGCATGTTTATCATAAAAATTTACAAAAAATAAAACAGCTTAAAATAAACATCTCTGACTCCAAACGAATTGAAAATTCCAAAAACTGAATAATCCCATTCATCAGTGCTTTCAATAAAGCAATCTCTGCAACGATCGTTAGGAGAATAACGGCCAAAAAAAAAAGAAGAAAAAAAAAAGGAAAATCTCAAGCTGTGATAAGCCAAGAGAAAGAGAGGGAAAGGCAGGCTTTTTCCAGGGAAAATAAGGCTCAGCGAGAGAGCGCGCCGTCATCTCTACCCAGAGAGAAAGAGAGAGAGAGAGCGAGTATAGGGTATCCCTCGATAAACATCTTTCCTCCGCTCTTCTTCGCCTGGTTCTCCCGGATCAGCACGCCGAAGAAGACGATGACGACAACGTTGCACTGCACTCAAGAGAGAAAGAAAAGCGCACGCTCGGGCTTCCTAGTCTGCGCGTATATCGCACCCTTGCATCTTCGCCAATGCTAGCGTTCACTGGCTCTTCTTTGGTCTTCTTATATATATATACACGAGGCTGAACTGCGCGTCACGCTCTCTTATACGAGCCGAGCGAAATGCAATCGAGAAATCGAGAGGAGGGAGAGTAGAAGACGTTTATCGGGGCGCGATCGATTCGTGCACGCTGCAGTTGCCGACGCTCCCGATGCTGCTCGGGAGCGAAAAACGGGTATAAAGAGTCTGCTTGCGCCTTGAGGAGGAGGTGCAGATTGATTGGTTTCGCGATGCGTTTTCTATTCGCATCCGCGTTCCTCTTGAGCTCCTGATATTCCTTTCTCGTTTTTATCAATTTCTCACCTTATGAGTAAGGAAAGCTCTTTTTATTGGATTTTAAATTTTTTTTTCAAAAAAGAGGCTAGTTAATTTTTTTTTAATTTTAAAAAAAAATAGTATTGCTAAATTTTATTTTTTGTGCATGAAAATTTTTATTCATTCAAACAAATTGATCATCAAAAATAGTGATTCTAATAATATTTCTTAAAGCAAACAAAAAAAAAGAAATTTCTTGATCTCAAAGGTGTCGACGTACCCTGACATCAGCTATCCTGTCACCAATAGCGAATCGCGAGTCCTTGGACGCGAGAGAGCCTCTGTACCATTGTAAACCAGGCAGCAGACGTGTCGTTCCCTTTGTCGCTTGGTTTCCTAAAGCCGTAAATCGCACCGACTGCAAGGTGGGGAACAAAAAAAGGAAGTAGAGTCAATCGGCAAGGCGCCACCACTACACTGTCACTGTTTATTTTTTTTTATTTTTCTTCTCTTATTTTCTTCGTATGGCGCCGTGCAATTAGAAGGCGACGAGGCGAAAGAGTTTGCGCATTCAAGTCAAGTCCTTACTCGTCGATTATATATCGATTGCGCGCGTGCTCTGCAAAATTGCTCGCTTGCTTAATATATATTTAAATTGACATATATGTCGTTGACGCCTTAGCAGCGATGTGTGTGTGCGTGTATTGGAGCTTGGAATTATATGTGAGGACGTCGTATATATTTTGCTGTGCCGACAGGACGATACCGATCTGTATAGCTTATACACAGCCAAGTGCAGAGACTGTAGTTGCTCCTTTATACCGATCGCTACTTCTAACGCAAGTCTTGCACATAGTAGTTTTTTACTTGGTTATTTACGATTGCTTATGTTTATTCTGTCGCTATTAAGGATACCGTTATTTGTCGAGCTTTTACTACTGTTGACTGTTTAGCATCGATTTGAGTATCGATTCTTCGGTAGTAAACACGCAATTGCGTCTAATTACAGGATAGTAAAGTTGCGAGGACCTTATGATTTTGATACTGCAATAAAAAACATTTCATATTTATTAAAAAAGAAAAAAATTATTTAATATCACAGAATTAAGGGCTTCATGTCTAATTTAAGGATTTCATAATTATTTTGAAAAAGAAAAGAAAATCGACAGAATTTTTATGTATACAAATGACGATTCTCGAATCCTATGATCGATTGCTCAAGAAAAATACCAACTTATGCTCTCACCATAGCTACTACAGAATTCCAAGTAATTTTTTCATTTATTTCAAAAATTCACAAGTGAATAATCACTGTTCTTGAAAATATCTTTTTTTTTATGTAATACTATAGCCTTGGCAATATAATCTTGAGACTCCATTCGTTTCGATCAGCGATAGGAGGATAGTCTTGGCGAGCTTAGCTAAAAAAAATTTTTCGATGTCAGAGAGTCATATGACGCGTCCGCTGTTTATGGTATGCTCATCGAGGTTAGCTATATACGTGTGTATATATCCTGGCTGCAGGTTTTCTTCTTCTTCTTCAATATCTTACTTTCTCTTTATCTTAAATCTATGGCTAGTATATTTTAATGCATGAAATATATGGCCTGGTGTTTAAGCTTGCTTCTCGCAAAAGATAACCTGCTTGAGACAGTTAAACAATATAACTACAGGTAGATATCGCACTTTATTTGTGGGGATGTAATTATATACTTTAGCGCAGCGAATTTTTGACGCGATGTTGCCACGATATAGACTTAAGAAATAAGTATTTTGGTTACAAGTTTTTAAAAGATAAGAATCTTAGATTTACAGTGTATCACATCAGTCGTCGTTATGCCAACAATAATTACGGTACTTTGCAAAAATTTTAGTGCTTTTATATTTTTTTTGAATAATTTATAATGTTTTCGTTCGAGACTCGACTCTAGAACTGATGATACGAATCTTGAAGTCGAGAATCCGGATGTAGACTAGAACTAAATTGGAGTGACAGGTGTCAATTTTTTTTTCTAAGACACGTGGGCTACATATCTTACCATGAGTTCGCGGTTAATGGTATAAAATTTAAAATTAAAATTTCTTTTCAATTATAAATTATTTTTTTTTTTTTTTTGATAGGGTGTTAGATATCAATGTTTTAGCTGGAACCAGTAATGTATCATAATCAAAATTAATGTTCTACAGTTTACCAAACCAGGTAAATATGATACTACAGGTAGGAACTTCTGATTTAGGAAACAAGACCATTTGTAAAAAAAAAAATTATATTTCCTTGGAACATAAACACAGCCTATAAGAAATACGATAAAATAAAGTCAAACTTGTACCTGCAATATATTAAACTAAACGTTCCATGTCATTAAACAGATAGTGCTATTATTAAATAGAAATTTAGTATAGCGTGACTAAAGTTTTAACAAAAAAAAAAAAATTCTCCTCTATAAAATAAACCGCTACCTTACAAAATTATCCAATCATTTCTATAAATTTTCAAATTTTTTCTAATCTTCAAAAATCTAATTTATTAATCCCCCAATATCAGTCGTATAATTTTTATCGATTACGCAATAATCCATGATTGGAAAATCATTTTTTTTAACACACTTTATCCACACATACGTATACAACCAACGCTTTTAATTATATTCCCTCAAATATTCGCTTTATACTCGAGCTACGAGCTGATTTATTTTATTTCGATATCGGTTCATCGCCTGCACACGCGAGAAAAGAGGGGTATAAGAACCAACACACAAATCGAACTCCACGAGAAATTTGCGCGCAAGCACGACAACGAGTGTTATAGGTATATAAGTATATTTATACTTACTCGCAAGCCCCCCCCCCCCCCAAATCGCCGGGGGTATATGCTATACATATATATAAACGAGCGCACAAAGGCCGCGTGCTCTCTCGGCAAATCGCAAACACTCGATCGCTGCTTTTATATACACATATAACTATATATTTATTCCCGCGCGCAAAAGACTCGCGGATCTGGCATCGCGGTATACATATATAGCGGGGCAGACTCGAGGAGAAAAAGAGAGTCATGGAGGAGAGAGAGAAAAGGCGCCGAGCGCTCCGAAATCATCGGTGGTGGATCAGGCGGACTGAAGAGGTATAGGCCGCTGGTCACGATCCGGAATCTCGCGCGCGAGCCTGCACGAGAAAGAATAAGAGAGTGTACTTACCCTCTGAGAGAGAGAAAGAACTCGACCTCATCCTGGATGAGTTCCTTCGCTTCTGGCTTGCTTGTTATATATGTGTGTAAGTGTATATATACATGTATATGTTTCGTGCGAATAAGCGGCAGCAGCAGCAGCAGTAACTTCGCCCTGAAATTCCGCGGTGAGAAGAGCGTCTTCTCTAGCCTTGCTACTCTCATCCTGCGGCCTTAACCCTTCAAGGATGTGCGCCTCTCTCTCTCAAGAGAGAAAAAAGAAAACGAGCAAGCGATCTTAAATCTTGGTTCTCTCGCCCTTGCTACCTCTTGCGGGCATTTTATACTCCACATTCGTTTTTACCTCTTGCCTTTTAAAGTCTCTTTACTTTCTATACCCCTTATTTTATTTTCTTTTTACTTTATTTTCCATTGTGATTTACGAAAAGTTGAATATCGATATTTTTTTAACCGAGACTATCTTTGGAATGCCTTTGTTGTTTAACATTGATTTATAATGTTTTTGGTTTTTAATATTTTTAATCTATTTAATATAAAATTAACTGAAAGCTTAAATAATGAAAATTATTAAATTTTTATTAAAATTTAAATAACTAGATTTATTTATTTATTTATTTTTTTTTTTTTGCTATTTAACCAACTTCACGACTACAAAATTAAAGACAATGAAATCCCGCAAAGTTTTTTTTTACAGAACTCACGAGGTCTTTATCGTGATTTGCAGCTTCCCTTTCATTCTCTCAACCAGTACACTACTGAGAGAATCAAGAGAGTAAAAAACTACCCGTGCTTTAATTAAAAAGCACATCTCTTCTACTCCTCGTGACGACGCTCTCTTTTATCGCGCTTGAAATTTTCTTTTCGTTTTTTTTTTTTTTATTTCACATTACAAAATTGGATTCCTTTTTTTTAACGTACGATCGATATAGGATACCGATGAGAGAGAAAAAGAGAGAAAGACGCTCAACCAATTTTTTCAGGTCGACTTCAATCGTGAGATCACGTGTCTAATCAGTATAGTGCACATGTTTAATGGCCTGAGGGTGTCTCTATATGTATATATACCAGTGGGAAAGTTGAACATGGCATCCCTTCTGATATATAAGACTTACCACCACCGATCAAAATCATTCGATTTACTTTTTTTTTAAATTTTTCTTATTTTTTAACGGTATACTACTTTCGAGATGCATTAATCTCGTCGAGTTTCAAGAGAAGTTTATCACGTCTGGATCCCGAATGTATATGCACCGTTATAACAAACTACCGCTGAAACTACAATCGGTTACTATCAAAACCTCGTTGTCTTTTCTTACTGGTAAGATCTAAATGACTTCTTCTGTAGTAGTCTAGGTCGCGAGTACAGACGTATTTTATTCGAGATTGTAGTTCGAGTCGTGGCGCTTCGCGAAATTCGAAACGTGCTGTAGGGGTTAATCAGTAGCTTTCATATAGTCTCTCTCGCTCTCTCTCTCTCTCTCAAGTAGGCCAAGCGATTAAATTTCTTACCGTTTTACCGGTGCCTGCTACCTCAGCAGCGCTTAAAGTTAAATCGACCTTCATTAACCTTGGTAAAAAAGAAGGATACTGGCGATTCTTCCAAGAATAAGAAGCTATACTATATATATATATTCGCAAATTAATTCGATTCCCGCGAATAACCAGGATCTCTCGAAAACCAATTGCTTCTTCGAAAACTGCAACGAGATCAACCAATACGCTAACACGTGTGTGTTTCAGTCTGATCTTTTAAAGGGATCCGAAAAGGAACAGAAAGTGAAGAAAGAAAAGAGGAAGAAGAGGAGGCATAGGTATACATAGGGAGACAAACAGTAGTTCAGCATAAGCATACACGGATTTCGGCGTTGTCACATTTTGTGAAAACAATCAGAAAGAGAGAGAAAGAGAGAGAGAGAGAGCGAGAAACTTGAACAAGGATATGAATGCATAAGCAGTGCAGTGAGGAAGAAAAAAAAAATGAGAAGAGGCCCCTTGGCGCAACTTGTGACTTGGATCTTCAGCACGAAGAGTCGTGCACTCGCGCGAGAGTATCTCTCCTTCTTTTTCTTTTTTTTTTTTTTTTTTTTTTTTTTTTTTTTTTTTTTTTTCTTCCTTTAAAGAATCCGCTCCTTCCTGCTACGTATACACAATTTAGCTCGCGCGTGAAGGAGAACACACATAAGTATATAAAGGGGTCGAAGAGGTAGGTATAGGTAGGAGGAGAGACGAACGAGAAAAGGGAGAGAGAGAGAGATAAATACGAGGGCTATATGGCGACGTCGTGCGCGGGGCACACTACCGCGGATCCTTAATTCCCTTCATCCTTCTCTCTCTCCCAACCTATCTCCTTATACGTATACATATTATATACTCTACTCTCTTTCTCCATATCTCTTCTTCTTCTTCTTTTCTTTATCCTTGCAACCTTCTTCTCTTCCCGCCTTCTCATCCTCGTCCTTTTTGGCTCCAAGTTCTCCTTCTTTCTCTCTACTCGCGCTTATCTCGCGCTCGCGGTCTTTCGGCCGAGAGCTGCAGCGGCCCTGGAGAGAGAGAAAGATCCTCCTCTCAACTCTTCTTTACTTGCCCTCCCCCCTCGACCCCCTTCTTCTTCTTCTTCTTCTCGCGCTCTTTTATCCCGGATACCCGTGGGGAATACCTCCTTGGCTTTTTGTGCACGCCAGTAGAGATTCCTGCTATACGTGCAGATCCTCTATGTGCACTTCCTCTCTGTCTCTCTCTCTCTCTCTCATTCTCTATACTCCATGGCTACTCGACTATATACGCCAAAGCGATGAGATAACGATCGTATACGGGCAACGATTGAAATCGCGAAAGAGCTCTCTCTCTTCTCCATTTTTCTTTTCTCTTGGTTGAAGATACTTTTTTGCCCTTGGCCCTTTCTTAAGGATATCGCACGTGCGGTGTATGGGTAATTAAAGGTCGGTTGCGCATGGACACCGCGGCGCTAAGAGAAGAACTAAAATTATGGCTGTATATATTGATCCAAAAAAAAAAGAAAGAAATCGTGTTCTTTTGGTCCAGATTAAAAAGCTCAAGTTAAAATCGAATTAACAAACAGAATATCAAATATAATCTTGAAGATGATAAGTAAAGCTATAAAGCAAAAAGATTCAAACTATGAGTAAATAACTATCGACTTACATACCTTCGACACTGTATGTAAAAGAAAGCACCAGGTCAAAAATATTCACCAGCTTGTCTGATGATGTGCGATAACTATAGTATATACGTACTTACATACTACAAGTCCAAATAATAACACACATCTCGATAAAGCAAGCCGTAGGCTTTCAAACACATACAAAGTCAGACACAAGTATGCGCAATTATAAAGTCCCTGGCGCCTGGATACACCTCTCTTTCTCGCTCGTGTATACTTCTACGTAAGAAGAAGAAGAAGAAGAACAGCTTTAACGCGCGAGTAAGCGAGAGCAAGCTGCAAGCACTAATGCCAGCAACCGGAACGGAATGCAGCGTGCACGAAGGTAACCGGTATTGCGCCGATGATCGCGTTCCGCTTTAGCGAGCAACGATTTTTGAGAGAGAGAGAGAGAGAAAAAGCTCATGCACTCTCGATACTTCTCTTACTCTTACTCACTCTCGATCGATCAGTATACTTTAAAGAAAGAGAAGAAGCAGAAGAGAGAAAGAGAGAGAGAGAGAAAGAGGTGAACTAGCTCAGAGAGTTTGCACTTAGCCGCGGCGTTCCAGCCTGACGCGTATATCGCGCATTTATCAAACGCCAGGGTCGTACCTCTTCTCGCGAGTCTACCAACGTCTCTCTGCGTCTTTCTTTTTTTCTTCTTCTTATAAACTTACCTTAGTAAAAGAGAGAAGCTGTGCAACCCTCCAGGCTATCATCTGTGTATATATATATATATATATA